>CM031238.1:869785945-869919518 GCA_018340775.1 Taxus wallichiana var. yunnanensis
TATTTACAATGTCTCTTTTATCAAGTTGTCTACATGTGTGCGGGTTTTCTAGTTATTTGGGAAAGGATCTTCGTGTGCCTGTTTGGATCCATCCCTTTCCATCATCATCTACACATGTATCATTAAACCCTTTCGTTTCTAAATTTTTGTTGTTTAATTCATATAATAAAAATCAAATCATAAAATATACTAAATTTTTGGCATGCCCAAAGGGGACACTAGTCCCTTTTGATTTAGTTCTACATTTCTATAGTAGAAAATTTTTTAGTTACTTCTTGCAAGTTAGATAAATTTTTAGACCAATATCTATAGTGACTCTATAAAATGAAAAATAAAAAGGAGTATATGAAAATAGATGTATTTCCCTTTTCTCTCATTTCTATTATCCTTTTAGTCTCTTTTCATAATTACATTTCATGTGTTGTCCTCATCAAAAATAAGTTTTTCCTTTGGCCTTAAAATGAATTTTCATTCTCATCCTTGCATGATCATATAGTCTAAGTAGGGGTTAAAAGCTACATTCATCACTTCCCCTCACACACAACCAAAACAAATTATAATCAAACCTACATTCTAAACATCCACTCCCAGGTATTCCTACTTAGATTTGATCTCTAAGGGGAAGTGACTCGATGTTTTGGTAGAGTATAAACAATTTGTGGGTAGTATATTGGCTAAGCTCCCAACATCCTTATCGTTGCGGGACCATGAAGTTAGGGATTAGACCCTAATATCATGTCAAGTACCAATACCAACACAAATTTCGGCATCTCATATCTTCGGTATATTGACTACTCCAACTTAAACATACCCGAATCTATCAATTGTAGACATAATTCTTAGTACCTTCTACAATATTTCTTTTCTTTTCACACATTTGTCAAATTAATCAAGATAATAAAAATCTTCCTGTTGATTGTGTGATTTTTATTAAACAAGTATATTTCATTTATTGTTTTCTTGCTATCTCAAGGTTTTGACTCAACAAAAATCTTGTATCCATAATATTACAAATCTATCAAACCCATTATAATTATCCATATACATAACTTAAGAATCACCATGCTCACCCAACATTAGATCGATGCATCAAAATCATCAATCCACCCTCCCATAGTTCTTTGCTATTGGAGATCCTAGTTTCTAAGAACTTATAGACACTAATATTATAGCCCTTAGTTTACCTTGCTTCACTTTGTCCATCTACATTATGCATAATAATCTAAAACCCCAACCACCTATTAGTATCATTACTTATGACCACTCTAAAATCATCAACCCCACCTATCATCGATTCATCGAACAAGTTTCTCCTTATCCTACCCATGTTCACATAGAAACATGAAAACCCATATCATCAACCCCTTTTTTGTAAGTTTTGAACTTAAGACTATCTTTCATAGAACATGGTTATTAAGCAAGGGCCCTACTATATTCCTCTTCAGCTAACTCTTTGTTATGATAAAATATTATTATTGATTATGCATTGCATAGTTAATTATTTAAGTACTATTATTTGGTTATACTTATTTATAACGTTTTATATTTTTATTTGTTGCATTATTGCTGCAACAATTTTTGTTTGTACTTAGTTAGTTATTACTTCTGGATGTATTTTGGAATTTGTTATGAATAATGTTGTACTGTCTATGCAACCTTGTATTTGTCTCGCACATGGAATTGCACTACTCCATTGTAATGTAAGTTGATTGAATATTAATAAAATTCATCGAGGATTCCGCCCTGTTGCTCGCTGATCACATTTGGTACCAGAGTGAGAATCTAGACCTTTGAAGTAGAGAAGGTGTGGAAAGAGAGAGTAAAGGAGATACAGGTGATTGGAGAAGCATTTGCAACAATTGAGAGCTTGTGCGACCTCTTGCAACTTCTCGACCCCATCCTTGAATCCCCACAACCTCCTATCCATTCAAGGTGTTTGGAACACAAATTATGTTTTACACTTGTGCACCCCGCACTGGCCAAATTTGCTTTGATGTAGGGATTTTAATTTTTTTTTAAAATATTTTTTCCCCATAAGGGTTTTACCTCTAATATTAGAAGTACATTTGGTCACTACTAAAGCTAGCAATCTACTACGATTGGAGGAGTTTGTGCTATTTTAGCGATGATTTTATTTGGTACAAACCGAGATGAGTTATTGTTGATTATTGGATTGTATTTTAAGCGTATTGTTTTGGTCGATCTAGAAGGGACTCCACCGAGCCACTTTACTTGTCAACCAAGATGGTAGAAAGAGCCTTCTAATCGAGTTTTGCTCCATCGAGCCCCTATTTCACACTAGTCGAGCCCTAGGTGAGTCAAATGGGTGAGCCCCGCTTACCTCTGCTATACTGTTCACCGGCTCACAGAGCAAAGGGTCTTGGTTTGGATCTTCATTGGTTGAACATTGTCTTTGGGTGAGTTATAGACCACAACCATGTATTTTTGTGTGAAGATCTCAAATCATTCTCCAAACGATGTCACAACCTAATCTTTGTTACAAAATATATCTCGCAAAACAATACAAAATTACCGTGGATCAATAAAAATGGTGGATCAAGCCTCCCAAGATAGCCATATCGCATCCACACGACCTACAATGTGTAATTAAAAGGGTGGTCAAATAATTAAAGCAAAAATCGAACCTCGCATCAATGGCAACCCTTATGACAAACAATGAAAACAAAATGCAATAAGCACATCGAATAAACATGGAGGAAGCCATTAAAATGCAAACTAGATAAATAAAAGTTTTAGATCCTACAAATAAGGAAAATCCCTAACCGCCTCCTCCAAGCTCGTAGTCCACGTGGAGCTCCACTTCAGCTAGGTTACCATTTTCAAAAGGTGAGTCAATTTCATCTTTATTAAATATTATTTTCTTCAATTTGTTAATCAAAAGCACAAGCGGCCAAGGTGGTTAGACAAATAGACTTGGGTGGATGAGGTTTGGGGTTCAACCCCCACCCCAACACAAAAAATTTGAATTTTGAAGTTTAGCGGAAAATTTGGAGAAACCACCAACTTTGGCAGCAAATTTAGTGGGAAAACCTCCTCCAACCCGCTAGTTATAACTAAAACCACCCCTAAACCTTTAGTGAGAAAAACCCTATTTTAGGGCAATTTTTTTTTCTCCTATTAGGCCTATTTTTTCATTCCGAGCAACATTTGCTAAAGGGCGTACACCAAAAATAACATTTTTTCTATGTTTTGCAATTTTTGGCATAGAGGGTCATGTTGGGCTCGGAGGACACCAGGGCCGACAAAACAAAAACATTTTTCTTGTCATTCAATTTTTACAAATTTTTTGAATGTAATTGTATGCTTCAATATATTGTACTAATTTACAGGTTACCATAGTCAACCACAAACTTTGTAACTACTCAGAAACTGGTAGAATATTTTACTCAAAAATAATAAAATTTGGTTAAAAATACTCACGAGATCCTAGATCTCATTCGCAGTGTTCGGTATATACATTTCCTCGGGAAGAACTTACGGGTAAAGTCGCTCAACTACTAATCCTTTAACACCTAATATAACTGCAACAACGTCATCTAGGCATCGACCCTTTAAATCAACGGGAGTAATAAGGTCACAAGATGCACACACTATGGGCCATCCCACCATCTATGAATGCTTGCATGACATAAATCGGAATGAGAAATTATCCAAGTATATATCAAAGTTACACGTGCGTATGAGGATATTTCTTTGAGTCAGTGTTAATAATCACATAGACCCCTTTCAGTATTGTCTTGGTACCACATATTGAATTATTTTACGTATGTTAATGCTTGTTTCACGTACCTCTAGGTATATAGATTAGGAGAGCTTCTTCCATGTACCGCCAAGTATATGAGAAGGGCTCGTATATAGAAAGGTTTGGTATATCGATCGACGATATATAGATTGGGAGACCTTATACCGGAGTGATAAGAGCCTAACCCTATCGGTGATTTTGTTAATATGGGCACCAATGCCCCCAAAGTTTTTCTTCCGATTCATAACTACCCAGGAGGATACAACTATGCTTCCTGAAGACAAAAATCAAGAAAAAGCTTGAGTTTGAAGATATCTGGCTTATTGTGACTAGTACTCTGACTAGATCAACAACTGATACAATACAACAATGGAAGTTTGATAAAGTAGATCAGAAGGAAAAACTCATCATCTTATTTAGAGTGTCCAATGATTTAAAACCACACATTCGAGATGCCAAAACAACCAAAGAAGCATGGGATAAGTTGAGCACAATATATGAGGCAAAAAACAAGAATGTCATAGTGAATTTGCAGAGTCAGTTACACACACTAAAGTTCACGAAAAATGAGAAAATTGAAGCTTTCTTAAGAAGAGTTACAGAGTTGAGGGCTTCACTTCTAGCCCAGGAGAATCGGTCATAGATGATTCTCTCATTCCCATTGTCTTGAGCACTCCCTTCTTCTTACTGCATTTTTGTAACAACACTAAACTTGTCAGATACTGACAGTTAGTTTTGATAAGCTAGTAAACGTACTACAACAAGAGGAAGGCATGCATAATAAAGATGATGAAGAGGAGAAGGCACTTTCTTCACATATAAAATGGAAAGGAAAAGGTAAAGGAAAACCTAATTCCTATCAAAATTCCCAACATCAAAATAAGTATCAAGATCAAGGGGACAAAAATAGAAGAAGGAATTTCCAATCTATAAAAGAGGACATGAGTTGAAAGATTTCTAGTATAATACATACAAGAAAGGTTCATCATGTAAATCTGGACCTCCATAACAAAAATCTCACAAGGGACATTCTAGCTACAATCAAGGACATAAAAATGGGAAATGGAAAATAAGACCCCATCAACAAGGGAATATTGTTGAGCAGCAAGAATAGTTAGACAATGAAGGCTACTTGTACACTTTTCAATCAAGTTAACCTTTAACGTCATCTAGTGATGTCTAGTATGTTTATTCGGGAGCCACTCGACACATGTCCAGCCACGATATTGGTTTACCTTAATGAGGGACACGCCTTCGAAAAACCATGTTTCGTTGGGTGATGATTCTTCATATATAGTTAAGGGGATCGGGAACATTTCTCTATCGCTTGGTTCACACAATTGTAGACTATCGGATGTCTTATATGTCCCCGGTCAACTAAAAATCTACTTTCGGTTAGGTAACTCCTTGATCACAACTTAAAATTTTAAAATTTGATAGTCACTCCAGAAAGAAAACATGTTTGATCCAAGACAAATCATGAGGCTTGAAAATAGTTACAAAATCCTCCAATGTGGGACGCATGTTCCAACTTGATTTTGTTCACAGAGATGATCAAGCACTTGTGGCTAAGAACTCTACCTCAGCATAGTTGTGGCATCGGAGACTTGGTCATGTTAGTTTCAAGTATCTCGAGACACTTCATTGGCACAATATGGTACATGGGTTACCATCTCTTTAGAAGGATACAGACAAGTGTCCTCACTACCTAGTAGGAAAACAACATAGAGCTTCATTCTAGAAGAGTACATATTGAGCTCATGGTAAGCTTGATTTGGTTCATACTGATATTTGTGGTCTGATGCAACCAAGTCATTCTGGATTTCAGTACTTCATGCTTTGTGTTGACAACTATTAAAAAAATGTGGATTTTTTGTCTTCGCAAGAAAAGTGAAGCTTTTGAAACCTTCAAAAAGTTCAAATTAGTTGTTGAGAATGAAATTGGTCATCATATCAGAACTCTTCACTCAAATTGAGGGGGAGAATTCACCAGTGATGAGTTCAAAGACTACCTATAAGCTCATGGGATTCACAACAAATTCCTCCTAAACACATACCAAAACAAAATGGTGTTGTTGAGAGAAGAAATCATACTATAAATGAAATGGTGTGATGCATGATCAATGAATCTAGACTTGCAAAGACATTTTGGGTAGAAGAAGCAAAGAAAATCATATATTTATTGAACAGAGTGCCACATTTGCTCATGATGGAGTAACACCACATGAAGCATGGTCAAAGCGAAACCATCTGTTACACACCTTAGAGTATTCGAGTGAAAATAAGTATGCACATACCTAAACAGAGCATAAATAAATTGGACATGAAGTCACAAAAACTCATTTTCATTGGCTACAATGAAGAAAATATTGGGTACATATTGATGGATGTAAAGACCGAGAGTATACACCAACAAAGATGTTGAGTTCTTTGAGAAGAAGGAAGTAAATTCTCGTCCTCTATACTCACTTGATGTAGTTTCTTCACCAATTGTGCAAAATAAAGTTGATGTTCCCACAAATGAAGAAAGAAATGATGGGGGATTATGGTGATGATCGATAGAACCTCGACCCATGGGAATAGTTCGAAAGTGTATGGCGAAGTGGTGCACTAACATATTACAAGATGCAAGAATTGATGCTCCACTAGATACATCCACCCCTGGACAACGGACTCATAAAGAAAAAGAGAAGAAGTTAACTTTGCTTTGATGAGAAGATTTATTGAGTCCGATGAGCCCTCTACAGATCCACAAAGCCCTATAGCCAAAATCTTAGAAAGATGCCATGGACTCTAAATATCGTCAGTAATGAAAAATAACACTTGAAAGCTTGTCGATTTTCCACTAGGGAGGAAACCCATTGGATGCCTATGGATATTAAAAATGAAGTACAAAGTAGATGGGACAGTGGACAAGTATAAAGAAAGAATTTTAGCAAAGGGGTATGCACAAAAGAAGTCATTGACTACGAGGAGACATTTTCTCCCATAGCTAAGATCAAAATGATCAAGATGATCTTTTCTCTGCTACATAGTTTGGTGGAAATTCCATCGATGGACATAAAAGTGGCTTCCTAATAAAGATTTATAAGAAGAAATCTATATGACTCAACCTGAGGGATATATTGTACACAGGTCAAGAAGGAAAGGTATGCAGACTCAGAAATCCTGTATGGCCTTAAAAAGTCACCCAGGACATGGTACATCAAAATTGATGAGCATCTCATATAACATGGATTTTATAGAAATCCATACGATCCAAATGTTTACCTCAAAAATCAAGGGGGAGATTGTGGTTTTCGTTGTCTATGTCGATGATCTAGTCATCACTAGAAGTTTAGTGAGTATGATCGATTCAACAAAGAAAGATCTTAATTGATCGTTTGATGTGACATATCTTGGGATAATGCACTATTCTCTTGGATTAGAAAATGGGAGAAAGAGAATCACATCTATGTTTCTTAGATGAAATATACCAAGACAACACTCAAGATATTTAGGATGATTGATTGCACACCAATTTCTACACCTATGGAAAAAATTGCAGTTATCTCATTCAAATCCATCTCCTAAGGTAAATGCCACTCTCTATCGCCAGCTGATTTGGAGTCTCATATACACGACCAATAATAGACTAAATATCAGCTTTGTAGTGAGCTATCTATCTATGTTCATGTAGGAACCCAAAGTTTGTCATTAGAAGGAAGCAAGGCACATTTTAAGATATCTTAAAGGATCGGTGGATCTTGGTATGGAATACAAGAAGAACGAAAACTTCTTCTTGTCGGGATATTCATATTCGATCATGCAGCAATATTGATGACAAAAAATCCACTTCGGGGTTTTTGTTCTTTATGGGATCTGGACCAATATCATGGGGAAGCAAAAAAACACTTCGTTTCTCTTTCTTCCACAAAATACGAGTATATTTCTACAAAAGAAGTCATCTGTGAAGCAATTTGGCTACATCACATAGTCAAAGGACTTGGAATACCACAACACAAACCGACCACCATATATGTTGACAATGAAGGTGTTTTCAAACTAGTTTGCAATCCAATTTTTCATGAAATAAAAAACACATTGAGGTACAAGTTCATTTCATACGCAAACATGTGTTGAAGCACAATATATAGTTTCAGCTTTTCCAACAAATTGAACAACGAGAAAATATCTTCACAAAGTCACTTGCACGTGACAAGTTTGAGATGTTCAGAGAGTTCCTCTCTTCATCCCTTGAGACAATGAAAAATTAAGGGGGGGAATGTTAGGATAAATATATTATTATTAATTATGCATTGCATAGTTAATTATTTAATTATTGTTATTTGGTTATATTTATTTATAACCTTTTGTATTGTTTATTTGTTGCATTATTGCTGCAACTATATTTGTTTGTACTTAGTTGGTTATTGCTTCTGGATGTATTTTGGAAGATGTTATGATTTTAGTTGTACCTGTGTAACCTTGTATTTGTCTACACATGGCTGTTCAATTCCTATAAGAATTGTAACACTCCATTGTAATGTAAGTTGATTGAATATTAATAAAATTCATCAAACTTCCGCCCCGTTGCTCATATTACACTCTCATATTGCACAACCTAACACAACCACCCCACCACTAGTAAGTTAATCACATGACGTCCACATATTCTCTCCTCTCGAAAAGATCCTTTTGTATGCCTCACTCTATGTGTTCCATAGTCACATCCCAACACATTATCTCCTAATAGTCCTCATCTACAATTTAAAATTTACTTGTATCTATCTATATGTCCTTACCACATACTAATACGATTGTTATCAATAATAATAGTCCCCTCTCTAAAATAACCCACACACCGGTGTCACGTAGTATGGTTACATTCCCCCTTAATAAAATCCATAACCCTCGTAGCCCCTCCCAACACTTCTATCCCTCAACCTTATAAGTATATCCATTATTAGTCACAACCACTAGTTTAGCAACAAACTTACATATATAAGGGATCCTCCCTTTTTCAAAACCCTCTTTTACCATATCAACAATACCAATCAAATCCCCTTATCTATGGACATGTTAATCCTTCTTCAACAAATATCCAACCCCTTAGAACAATCTCATGAAAATATTGATAAATAGAATTATAATCCTAGAAGTTGGTACCATGGGACCAAAAATATATTCTAATCTGAAAATTTTTATGAAAAACCCATTAATACGAAATACCTTTCAAACCAAACCCTCGTCATTTCAAATTTCTAAAATTTACCAAGTTCTATAGTAATTAACATATCTCAGTAACAACATCTTAGAGCCATTCGATACCCTTGTTACCTCATAGCTCATGATCAAGACATTATTCTAAGGACATTCCCAATGTCTCTAGTTGTGCATGCTCTTGAATATATAATAACACCCATTAACATTCTCTCTATTCATTTGTGCACTTACCCCAACTATTCTTAGAACATTTATCCATCAACATTGCAAAGAAAATATTCATCAAAGATCTATATTCCATCAAGCAATTTGAAATGATTCTATTGCTAACTTCATCACTAAGTGGCATAGATTCATCAATCAGTTGTCCTTCTATCTATAATAGATTGAATCGATTGAAATATTTTCTCGATCTTGCCTAAAACACATATCTTCCACTCTCCAAATCCAATTATTTCAAACATTTAAAAAAATCCTTTTCCATGGCCTATAAATTGGAGCTCTAAGCCCTCAAAGATGGTGTAAAGTTAAACTATGATATAAAAATACTAAAATGACTCATCTAAAAACATTTCCAACAATGAAAAATATGAAAGCTCGAAAAAACGGTTGTCCTAAAAGCTACGTCTAGGATTTGTGTTGATTCCGAGAAATCCCAACCTCCTCAAAAACACATCTCTATGGAAGTCTTACCATTCTATCTTTGAAAGATCATGACTTCCAATTTGATAAACCTTCCTCATATCTAACCTATCAATGAATCTAGTCCTAAGCCATCCTAGTATATAAAATAAGACTACTGTAAATGTCATTAGGTTTGTGGCCATGGTATTGATAGATCAGTCCTTTAGAAATGTCCATCAAGAACCTAACCGAGGTGACCTACATCTAGACAACCTAATGCACCTCCTAATAAATCCATAGATGCATTCAAATAACCTTTTCCAAATAATCCATCACCTAATAACATAGCCCAAACTAATATCGGAATCCCATGAAATCCTTCCACACACATTATCAACAATGTCGAAAACTTCAACCATATGAAAATCATGTGTCTCGCATCCAAATCACAAGTTAAACACATAAACCTCTTTTACCTCCTTACTGATGAAACCTTGGATCAAACAATATCTCACTCAACATTAGATCTGAAGTAACTACCCCTATGGATATCCATAGTCTTATTTTTTTAGGTTATTAAAAAGAGAATCCCGTTGTAGAAATCGTAAGCATCCTCCCAAAGCTAAGGTGCCTCAACATTAGATCAAAAACTTAGTAGTTCCATACAAATATTAGCCAGTCACCCAAGAGATAAGTTTTAATATCATAGAACAAACATGAAATAATCATACATAAGAATTTTACATCACTACCCTCTATTCTAGGAGAATATCCTTCATTTAAACTTACAAATCACCATCCTATAATCCAAACCCCTCTCAAAACTACACCTAAGACTACTACTTAAAACATACCTCCTATACCCCGTACCACTCTATTTTTTCATGAAACCAAAATCCCCACAACCTCATCATCATCTCAACATACACTTCCAAAATAATAAACTACCATAGATGAAAATCTTGTTCAATCATTAGCCATATCATTACCTCTGATAAAACCCTCAAATTCTTGTGGATGGAAACCTACCTGGTAGAAATATGATGTAGGTTGCACTTATCATAAGTAGTCAAGACATCACACTTTGAGGACCGTAAAGCTTTGGGATACCTAATTCAAAACCATTTCAAGAAGGATGTATTCCTAAAAAACAAATACCATATTAGTCCACCTATCAAGCATAAAAGGATGAAGTAAAAATAACAAGCAAAAATGTCCCTAAAATCCTTAATCCTAACACTTTTAAACCATCACTTGATAACCCATCAATAAAAGGTGTGACCTCCTATAGTGAGACCTCTTTCTTCCAAATCGATACCATCTACATAGCCATGAGATCTCATACCCAATATTTAAAATCTAAAACTAAAGAATGGCCTAATCTATCCATCTATGGAGCCCCAATTTGAATCATTCAATCAATCGTCCTCTAGAGCCAAGTTATGTATCCTTACATCCATTTAAACTTAATTCATGAAATCCATACAGAAAAATGTACTACATAGTTATATCATGCACTCATAAATATTTCCCTCTATGAAATCATCAAAAATTTCCCTCAACATTGATAAAAGGCTATGATAGAATCTATTCAAGCCATCTTGATACATTTAGATGAACTCGACCCATTTTCTAAATTTTTTCCACCTAAAAATGTCTACATGACCATTGCATTTGATGATATTGAGATCTCGATTATTACAACTTGAAGACTATGAACTCACCTTATTTTTCAATGCCTAAATTTTTGATACCTTTATTAAAATAATTGTGATTGAAAATGAGGCCAACATAAACATCATATCATCCCATAATTTCCAAGAACTTTAGCTACCTAAAATCATCGTTTCGTAGATAGCTTCCTTCCTACATGATTTCAATGATATGAATACTCCCACCTTGGGCATGGTAATCTTATCTATCAAAGTAGGCAAAAAAATCCTCTATGCACTCTTCTACATTGTGGAACATGAATTTAAATATAATATACTATTATCACATCCTTGGATCGTTGTCATGTGATGTGTCCCTTCCACCTTACATCAGTGCTTGAAATATGAACATGAAGGTAAAATGTTTATAGTTCCTATTAGTGTAGAATCACAAAGAACCCCAAATGGCCAGCATGTGAAGTGGGGCATTCGGTGTGATTGCACATGAGGACCATCTCTCAAGTTGTATGACTTGCAAAAATTGAGATGCACCTCCGAAAAACCATTTCTTGCTTCCTAATCTACTTGCCACAAGCTACTCCAATGTAGGAAGAACCTATTTTATCCTAATCTAACCATTTCAAGGGGATAGAGAGAGAGAGAGGAGGGTGAAAGAGCCTATACTAAGTGGTGATACACTAGAAAAGGAAGTGGTTGAATCACATACCCAACCGCCCGAAGTGGAGAGAGGTGAGTAAAGGAGAGGGTGGACAGAATGCACCACGGACCAGAGATAGATTTCACATAGACACCACTTTGAAACCCATTAAACATAGCTCCCATGACCTGCAACAAACATCAAAATATGCACAATATACCCTACAACAATGAGAGGTAAGAAGAGATAACAAAATAAGCCAAGGATGGACAGATGCATCACAAAACAGATTTTATTACTCCAAAATGTTACACAAGTACATCATCATCTGGGCATGAGGTAAGAAAATGCCATTATAGAGCCATGGGAGGAGGCTTAGAATCCATGTTAAACCCTAAGGAAGAAAGAGAGAGGGGGGTAGAGGAGAAACAATGACCAACCATTTGAATATGCCCCTTCATTACAATATATAGGAAGAATAAGAGAGAGAAGAGGGAAAATTTTGAATCCTACTTCAACCACCTCTATGACGCATTGAATCCTATTCTGAAAGCTCAACCACCATCAATCAATGCCCTTCTCAAATCTTCCCACAATCTATCAATTATGGTTCCCTCTGACTACTCGGTGTGTTGAAGAAGGAAGAATGGCGGATTGGATCAAATCAGATCTAGTAGTTGGAGAAATCGGGCTCTATATTAATGGCTTGGAAGAATTTTCCCATTTTCACCCATAAAATCCTATTAAGAATGATATTTTATGTTTCCATGGCATAGAGGGTGTCGAGACATTTCCAAAAAGTCTTCTCTCACCCAAATCTAAGTCTCTCGGTCAAAAGATATGGCCATTTGAATATTTGGATCACGGATGTGCTATATTTTAAAGAGTTTCTCGTACGGGTCCATGTGGCAGCCTTGTGCACATTGGAGATTCAGACCTTTCCTTTTGCTTTTAAATCATGCTAGAATGACATGTGGCAGCTTCTGAGCTCCTTGGGCTTCTTTGTATTTTTCTTGAGTCTCTTTGCTTGGCGGGGCCAAAAATTTGACCCTGGACATGTGGCGGCCTGGCGCTTGTTTGGAAACCCACCCCAAATTTTACCTATGAAATAGCATCATGTTTACACTTGGCTCCCTCTTCTGGTATACCTCTTCCTTGACTATTTAACCCCCAACTCTATCCCTTTTGGACTCTAAGACATGTGGAAGGCCCATGCTCATTTGAAAACTCTCAGGATTTTACCTTTGAAGGAGAAACATTAAGACACATGGCACCCTCCACCGAGTTGAAGATGTTTCACTTTGCCAATGAAAATTTTGGGGAGCTCTTGATGCATGGAATCTTGGTGCTCATTTGGGTCTTCCCTTTTGGATTTAATCTTTGGAGGTGCGCCATTTGGACACTTGGCAGCTTCTCCATGTCTCCTCCATACTTAGTCATTTTTTTGGGCCCATTTTGAACCATTTGCAAAGCCCGAAGAATTTGAATCTTTTCCATTTATTTTCCTTTGAGCCTCTAGTTCTTTCATACCACTCGATTCCTTCCCCAAACTCTCTGCTATTCCATTTTCAAGCCCACCTGTAATATGTTTGTTGGATTTGAAGTACGGGTTCGCTTGACAGAGCCATTTCTTGAATTTCTTCTTGCATGGATCGTTTGATCTTTCGCAGGCCTTACCACTCCATTATAGAGTTCCATTGTTTCCTGATTATAGGATTTGAATGTGAATTATGTGGCTTCTTCTTGTGCAGGGTAGTCACTCATCAATTTTTCTCGGGGGCAAAATATGGATAATAATTTGGTGACTCGCAGGGGTATCTTCTGTTAAATGAGAGGACCAGTTGTCTTAAAGCATCCATTGGGAATGGAGTCACAATTAATGGCCTAATCTTGACCCTTATTTCAAAATGGACTCTCAATTTCCCACTTTTAAATTTTACCTAACCCCGAGCCTCCGCCCTTGCGCATCCGCACTCTCAATTTTCATAAGAAATATTAAAACAAGGATTCTGAGAGTAGAAAATTGTTTTGACCTAGGGCTTTCATCTTTCCTGAATGGGATGTCTTAAAACCATTCTTTCTTTGCTCTACATTTTTTTTATTTTGAAATTTGTAACTATTACAGAAAACTATGAGTTTTCTGCCATGAATAGTGAAGGGCCTGACCTCAGTAGCTCTAGATAAATATAAACAAAACTTTTGTACAAAGACAAAATCATACATGCCTCAAATGAGACATGCAAAGTGTGCATGAACACTTCTCCTACTAAAATCAAATCTAATCCTTTTCCTACACTAACTAGAGAGACAAAAAGCTAAAAAAATCTTGCCATGAAAATGATTTGACATTGAATATGGCTGCCTAGATGAATAAAAAAAAATGACTTTAAGCCTATCCTGCACCCAAATCATCAGGTATCTACATCAACCAAAAATACCTCCTCAAGTTGATTGGTATTGAACTCTGGAGGTGTTGATGATGACCATTGGTACTTCGATACTCATATTCATGCCCTGAAGTAGGCATAACTAGTTTTGGCTTCTCTTTTGGCTCCAATGAAGCCAAGTACCTGATTGGGCATGGTTTGATCCTTTAGATGTACCCATTGTTCTAAAATTTAACTCCAAAAATGGAGTCTTTTGGAGGACCTTCTTGGATTGATGGTGTGAGAGGAGTGATGACATCTTCTTGCCCTTTTCCTTCCTTCTCATGTGAAGAACATGGAATACTATGATCTTCCAACCCTAGTTCCAGAGGGATGTTGTGAGACACAGTGTTGTCATTGAATTCCCTCCTTTATGAAAGTAGGATCATGTGTTTGGAAGATGAATGGAGGAGGATTAAATGATGTAATCTCAATGGGATCCTCTCCTTCAAATAAATCCTCCAAGTCGATAGATAATCTGGCTCCTTGTTGTCTGCTTGCATGTGGTCTACCTCCTCCATGGCATCCTCCTAATCTGTAACTTGATCACCATGTCTCGCCTCATCCTCAAACATGAATTTTGAAAGCTCAAACTCTTCTTCAAAATCGAGCTTGAAGGGGATGAAGTGGAAGGAAGAACTGAAGGTTTTCCTATAGCCTACTCCACACTTGGAGCCTCTAAAACTGTATGGTCCTCCTCCTTTGCTGCAAATTCATCCTTAACCACCACTAGTTCTTCAACTCGACCTCCTCTATTGGTTTGACCATCAAGGGGATCTTTGAAACCCAAATTTTGTAGCCCAAATCTTTATATTGTCTTTAATTTCTTGTCTATTGGGCTCCACTTCTTGCTATTTTCCTTGACTAGATTCTTGAGTCTCTTCCCAACATGGACTTGGGAAAACAAGAGGAGTGGCGGTTGGGGTTCAACCAAATTTGCAATTTTTGTCATGGGGAGGGGAGTGGAACTTATTTTTTGTTTGGAGGGGATGATTTCTTGGAAGGGAAAAGGGGAGAAGAATTGAAGTGGGGTGGAAGATCAGGAGATGGAGAAGAGAAATCAACACTTGGGGCAGCAAGTGAGGGGCTTGACTCATGACACTGCTGAAATGATAAAGATTGAGGAAGAGGAAAAGAAAATCTAGGAGGTGGTGGACTTACCCATTGACAAGGTTTCTTGTATCAAACTCATAAGCCTCAATCTCCTTGGTCCATTGTGCAAGTTGAGGTAGCATTTCAACCATGAAGTCAATCTTCTCTTGAGGGCTATAATGTCTTGGAAAAGGGCCTCCCCATGGACAAGGTGCCCTACAACCAATCTTGAATGCCTTCATTTGTGTTATGGCCCTTGACTGAACCATGCTAGCCTCCATTTTTTGAATCTTCTCCAGCAAACCAGCATTCTCTATATAGTTGTCACCATTGCATGCATCCCCTTATTCTTGATAAGCTCCATAGCCAAACCGAATTTGACCCCTTTCATATGGGTAAGCATAATGGTTCTAGATCTACTCATAATGATGATTTGGAGGATTTGAGAAATACATTGGAGGTGGATTGCATTACTCTGTAAGTGTGAGTTCCATGAAGGGAATGAAGTCATGATTGCACAACTTCATGAAATGGAAGAAAAAATGAAAGAGATGGAAAAATAAAATGGATGAAAATGACTGGAAATGGATGAAAAAGGTCTACAACTTAGGGGATGGGTTATTAACCAGATGGAGTATTTAGATGAGCTTACATGTGCCTCAAAAGGATGAACCTTAACAGGAACACACCAACATGCTAAGATGAAATGGTAAGGTGCTTCAAACCTATCCCACTGGGTATGAAAAAATTGTTAGTGCAGTTGCATGGTGGCTTATGATTTCTTATTTGTAATGAGACACCTTGGAAATATGTAAGATCTAACCAAAGTTTCCCACCAAGTGTGCCAAAACTGTTAGTGTGGTCACACTGGCTTATGATTTGTTGTTTGTAATGAGACACCTTGGAAAGATTGAAGATCTAACCTCAATGTCCCACTGGGCGTACCAAAACTATTAGTGCAGAATCACAGCACCCCTGAATGGCCCGGGTGTGAAGTGGGGCATTCAATGTGATTACACAACATGGGACCATCTCACAAGCTGTGGGACTTGTAAAAATTGAGATGGACCTCTGAGAAAGCCATTTCTTTCTTCCTAATATACCTGCCACAAGCTACTCCAGTGTAGGTAGAACCTATTCTATCCTAATCTAACAATTTAAAGGGACACATAGAGAGAGGGTTAAAGCACCTACACTAAGTGGTGATACACCAAAAAAGGAAGTGGTTGAATCACATACCCGACTGCCTAAAGTGGAGAGAGGTGAGAAGAGGAGAGGGTGGACAGAATGCACCATGGACCAGAGATAGATTTCACATAGACACCACTTCGAAACCCATTAAACACAGCTCCCAGGACCTATAACGAACATCGAATATGCATAGTATACCTTGCAATGATGAGAGGTAAGAAGAGACAACAAAATAAGCCAAGGATGGATAGATGCATCATGAAACATATTTTATTGCTCCAAAATGTTACACAATACATCATCAGTGGGCAAGAGGCAAGAAAACGCCATTATAGAGCCATGGGAGGAGGCTTAGACTCTGCATTCTACCCTAAGGAAGAAAGAGAGAGGAGGGGTAGAGGAGAACAATGACCGACCATTTGAATATGCCCCTTCATTATAATATACGGGAGAAGAATAAAAGAGAGAAGAGGGAAAATTTTGAATCCTGCTTCAACCACTTCTACGACGCATTGAATCTTGTTCTCAAAGTTCAACCACCATCAATCAATTCCCTTCTCAAATCTACCCACAATTTTTCGATTCTGGTTCCCTCCAACTACTCAAAGATGTTGAAGAAGGAAGAATGGTATATCGAATCAAATCAGATCTCGGTAGTTAGAGAAATCAAGATCTTTATTAATGGCTTTAGGATACATTTTCCCATTTTAACCCCCAAATCATATTTAGAATTATATTTTATGTTTCCATGGTGTAAAGGGTGTCGAGACATTTCCAAAAAGTCTTCTCCCACCCAAATATGGGTCTCTAGTCAAAATATATGGCCATTTGAATATTTGGATCGTGGGCACGCAATATTTTAAATATTTTTCTTTACCGGGTCCATGTGGCAGCCTCGTGAACCTTGGAGATTTGACCCCTACCTTTCAATTTTGAAATCATGCCAAACAAACATGTGGTGGTTTACGTGATCTCCTCGGGCTTCTTTGTATTTTTCTCGAGTCTCTTTTCTTGGTGGGGTAAAAACTTTGACCCTGGACACGTGGTGGTTTGGTGCTTGTTTGGAAACCCACTCCAAATTTTACCTATGAAATAGTATCGTGTTGACACTTGACTCCCTCCACTAGCTTGCTGTTGCCTTTATTATTCAACACCCATCTCTATCCCTTTTGGACTCTGAGACACGTGGAAAGCCCACGCTCATTTGAAAAATTGCTCAGGATTTTACCTTTGAAGGAGCATCGTTAATACACATGGCACCCTCCACTTAGTCGAATATTTTTAATCGTTGATGTAAATTTTTGGGGCTTTGGATGCGTGGAAGCTTGGCACTTGTTTGGGTATGCCCCTTTGGATTTAATATTTGGAGGTGTGCCATTTGGACACTTGGCAGCTTCCGATGTCTCCTCCATACTTAGTCATTTTTTTTTGGTCCCATAATAAACCATTTACAAAGCCCAAAGAATTTGAATATTCTCTGTTTCTTTTCCTTCGAGCCTCTAGTTCTTTGAAACTACTCAGCTTCCTACCCTAACCTGCTATTCCATTTCTCGAGCCCACCTATAATTTGTTTGCTGGATTTGAAGCACGGGTTTGCTCGATAGAGCCGTTTCTTGAATTTCTTCTTGCACGGGTCGTTTGATCTTTTGTAGGCCTTGCCACTCCATTGTAGAGTTCCTCTATTTCCTGATTGTAGGATTTGAACATGAATTCTCTAGCTTCTTCTTGTGGGGTCATGGCTTATCAATTTTGTTGGGGGAAAAATATGGATAACAATTCTTACTAATCATAATTGTTTAATTCATTCACATTAACTATAATCCAAATGACATATCGATTCACTTAACATTCCATTCCTCTTAAAATAATTCTTCTACTAGTTCCTTGATCCCCGAGGATAAATTACTCCGAAGATCAATCATTCAAATATATGATGCAATGTTTGTCACTCAGAGTACCTCAATCCTATCTCTTAATTCACTCCCTACACCAAAAACTTATGAGAGATCTAATAAACAACTTCTCTATAATCCTACCATTAGGAAATATCATTTCCTTCAATCCTCAATTTTTTTGAACATAACATTCTTATGGAGGCATCAACTACCCATATTCACATCTCAACAATCAACTAAACACTAAACCATTCACCTCATATTTATCATTCCTATATAATCCTCAATTTACCAAAATATACCTCGATCACTTTGTGGGTTGAAGGTTTTTGTCTTGGCAAGATAAGAGTGAAGGTCCTTATGAGATACTTTTTGAAGATTTAAAAACATCATGAAAACCACACATTAGGCTTCAAGAAATATTTCTTGAATCTACCACCATGCATCTTAGAATCTAAACCCTCATTCTCATTATCATGGACATTCCCTCCGATGGATAAAATACACAATATATATCCCTCCTATATTTTTAAAAAAATAAATACCATTAACCTCCAACATTGACTTACCAAGGTATGTTGTGAAAAATAACACCCTTTCACTAGTATTACTTTATATAATAAAAGAGGATTCTCCTACTTCCATGTTCTCCATTTTAGGATGATAATGCCATCCTAACCTATATGGGTGCAAAGATCATTATGTCTAGAAAATCCTACCTCAACATATGTCCACATACCTCAACGAGTCAACCATTGATATTAACATAGGGGCTTCACATGATCTACGTGTAGTTAAATATGGTCAATCTTTAGACCCATTAGAACTCGGTGAGTTCTCGATCTTGTTATCTAATCATATTCAAGACTTTGCATGGTCTTATAGTAAGATTCCTTGTATTCACCCTAATATCATTATCCATAGTATTGTTCTTCCTCAATTCTAAACCATTGAAGAAAAATCTTTGTAAAATGCATCCTCATCATAGCTTTACTAGTAAAATAAGTACTTGAACATCTTCTCTTATCATTTTCATCCTACCCATTGATAATCCACATTGGGTGTCTAACATCATATCTATAATGGGATCTATGGGAAATTTCATATCCACATATATATTAGATAGATTAATATCACTTGTCTAAAATATGATTTCCCCTCTACCTAACATTAACTAACTTATTGACCTAACGACACAACACGAGATTTTTTCTTGTATGGATGTCTTATCTAGTTATAGTCAAATCCTTATCACATCGGAAGTTCAACATAAGATATATTTTATCATTCTTTTTTCTTGAACCTTATGTTATAGAGTAATTCCCTATAATATATGATCTCATCATAAATCTCCTTTTGATTAAGTTTGATTTCATTGTGTGACTTTTAGTTGATCCATTTTATATGAGTTAGTTATTGATGTAATATCTCCTATCTAAAATTTTTGATTGATTGTGATCCTAATGTTAAAAACTCTAAAATTCCTAACATAGTGTGTGTTTAAATTCAGTTTTGTAATAAAGCAGGTCTAATCAGTCAAGGAAATGAAGCAGGTGGCATTCAATATGTTTTTTATAGCATTTGATCCTACATAGCTTAGTTCCAAAACTTCCAAGCTAGTTCCTAACATCTTAGTTTTGCAATAAAGCAGTCTACTCCATCACACAGTCATCATTTAGTTTCGGAACTTTCAGACTTAGTTCCGAAACTCCAGAATTTAGTTCCAAAATTTTCGACTTAGTTCCGAACTCCTAGTGACAACTCCAGAACTCTCACAGGTTTTGGTTCTTAACAATTTCCTATGGTTCTAAAACTTTTCCAAAGTTCCGAACCGATGGGAGTTATCTATTTTAAACCACATCCGGAAATTTTACATCTACAATCATGAAGGACAAGAAAGATTTCTAAACATAGATCCAGGAAGAGTTATCCTACAACTATCTGATCAACTACCGCCATCCGACTCAGCATCTATTCTGGGCATGATTTGATTTCATCAGAATCATTGAGACAACTAGGATTGTAAAATGTATATAAATGCAGACCTGCATTAGATAGATTAAGAGAGAGAGAGATTAGAGATATAGAATAGAGAAGAGAAATAGACTAAGTATCCAGATCCAGTACATTTTGTAATACTGAATGTTTTCATCAATAAAATAGCCATTCTGATTTGAGAGAATTCTAAGTTGTTAAAATCCTAATTCAAGGAGGAGCAAGGGCCCACTCCCCCAAGGACCAGGATATTCATTTATTTGGTATTTATATTTCTTCAAAGAAGTAGCTTAGATCTGTTAATTTTGTATTGCTTTAGTTCTTTCAGTTAAATTCTATTGCATACTTGTTCTTGCAGGTGTTTAGATAAATCTTTATATATTTCTTGCAATTGTTTTCAAGCATTTTAATCTGAGTGTTTACTTTCAAAAGCAAGTGTGTTTATTTTCCAACAACAAGTGTGTTTCCTTTTTGCACGGTGTGTTTCCTTTCAGCAAGCTTTCAATGTGTTTTATTTTCAGCAAGTTTTCATAGTTTGATTTAAATAAGGTTTTACCAAGAAGTCCTTAAGACATTAAAGAGATCCCCCATAAAATATAAAAATAGTTACAGTCAACTACTAGATCAATTAAAGTACTCTTGTTGCATATAGCTTTGGACACACCCCTAGTTTGATATGACATCAACAAGAAGTTGATTAAATGAAGGGAATAACGACACCCATCATTTTTGGCACCATTTTTGGGGAACACCAGTTGGAATTTTCTAATTAAGTGTTAGCAAGAGCAACAAAACATACATCTAGTAGTTGAAGAATCTTCCCTACTATATCACAAAATATATGAGTAGACCAAGAGACTCACAGGGTAGATTCCTTCCAAAAAAATCTTCACAAGAATTCATAACATCTTCTAGTCAAAGTAAGGAAATTGATCAAGAATTGGAGGCACCACCATCCCCTGTTAGACAAGAAACAAATTTCCATTTTTGGAATTCTTAGATCAGTCACCTGAAGGGAGTGGAACTTTTAGGAAAAGGCTTATTACCCAAGATCCATTGAGGGTAAGTTTTGATTCTCAATTGAGTAGTCAACCTCCTACTCCTAATTTTTCACCTTCCCCAAAGCATACAACTTACCACATTGATTGGGAGGAAACTTCAGAAAATATTTTTGAAATGGCACGAGAAGTTGAGGGAGTACCTGATAGGACCTTTACCTATCCAATCCAATTGGGAGATGATGACACATCAATGAAAAATATCTCACCTGCACATTTACCCACTTTTAGAGGGATGTCATCTGAAGATCCTGACCAATTTCTATTTGAATTCAAGGTGCTATGTCAGACCTATGATTATAAAATAGATAATCAAAAACTCAAGTTGTTTCCATCCACCTTGAAGGATGCAACAATGAGGTGGTTCATGGGATTAACATCCAACTCTATTAGCACTTGGGCACAAATGGAGACTACCTTCCTAGATAAATACCAGATTATTATAGAGGAAGAAATAGGAAGGAAGAGTTCTTCAAAATCAAGCAGGAAGAGGATGAAAACATAGAAGACTATTTAGATAGATTCCTCTTTGTTAGCAAAAGATGTGGATTTGTGCTTACAGAGGAATTAAGTAAAACCATCTTTCTCAAAGGTTTGGATGACGAATCTAGAGAAGCCCTTAACTTAATAGAGGGGGAGATATTGATCAGATAAGAATGAATGGAATTAAAGAGATTTGTAGAAGCTATTCCAGAACAAGAGGTGGACCTAGAAAAGGAAAATCAGTAAAAAGTCTAAATCCAGATATGAAAAAACTAATGGATGAGTTGGAAAACTTTAAAACATAGACATTTTAGTGCAATTAACCTCTACTATGGATGGATTACAAGCTAAAGAAAATTCCAAAACTGAACCATTGGCTATGTATTGTCCTAGATGCAGAAGAAGCATGCATTAAGAGATTGTCCTTTGATAAAATAGAAATGTGTCTTATCTATGAATCTAAAGAACATGATACTATGTTTGTTCTTTGCTTCCTATCATTAAAAATCAGCTTAAACAAACCAGTGCCACATCTACAACTGAAGAATTGAATTTTGTTCAGAGACAACCTAACCAAGGGAAGTTTGTGCCAAGATCAGCTCCTAATCCATGGACAATGCCATGGGCTGCTCAGGAAGTACCAAAAATTGGGGACAACCACCTTGGGTACCTCAACCAACTTGAACCCTCAAGATTGGTCAAATCAAGCCTGGTATGCTCAGGGACATCAACAACCATGGGTTGGTCAAGGAAATCCTTATGCTTGGTCACAACCTAGATGGAATCCTAATTATTCCCAAGGAAGAACATATCCAAATCAGAATCAACAGGCCATCATGGGATCCCCTGCATAGAACTCACAAACTAAGAATGTTGTCCAAACACAAATGCCAAAGACAACCAAAGAAGAAAAAACCCTAAACAAACAGACAACTCCTATTTATGGAACAAAAACCTAAAAATTAGTTGATTTACATGCTATGGATTATAAGGATATTCAAACTAGATCTAGGAAAATCATTAACAGTCCACCCCTTATAATCACTAAAATGACAAGAAAATGAGAACCCTAGTATTGTTGTTCCAAAAGAGGATATAGAAAGAAAAGAAAAGGAGCCAGATAACAACACTACTGAGACTCCATTTCCTAAGAGATTCAAAGAAGATATAGAAATCAAGGAGTCTGAATTAGTTCAGGAATTAAGGAAACTGAATATTGAAATACCATTGTTACAAGCAATTAAAGATATTCCAGAATTGAACAAATTGATCAAAATATTATGCATGAAAAATCCTGGAAGAAAGAGACAATATCCCAAGACTATCAAAGTAGATGGGAAACTTGCTTGATTTATTAGTAGGAAAACTATTACTTCCCAAATACGGAGATCCTGAAGTCTTGTTATTTCTGTCTCTATAGGAAATAAGGATGTACATAATGTTTTGATAGATTTGGGAGCTGCTATCAATGTAATGACAGTGGATACTCTGAAAACATTACCATTAACAGTATACAACCTACTAATACCATATTGCAGATGGAAGATCAATCAGAGCAAAACCAAAAGGAATTATTGAAGACATGGCGGTGATGGTAGAGTCATGGGAATATCCAGTTGACTTTCTTATATTGCAGCCAAAAGGTAAAACATTGGGTTATCCCATTATTTTGGGTAGACCATGGTTAGCTACAGTTTTTGCTTTGATAGATTGTACAGTCATGTGATATGACAATCTCGAATGGTAAGAACTCTAAACAAATTTCCTTATATCCTACCACACAACCTTTTACTGACAGTCATGAACAATTGTGGGTTGATTCTCCTAAAACTAATAAGCAAAATTTGTCTTCTTTGGCTATGATCACATTGCAGGATCATGTAAGAGAAGTAGAAGAGATGATTAATCCACCATTGGATGAGAACCTGTTATCTACAATGTGAAATCAAAAATAGTTCTAGAACCCATGAACTTAGTTCTAGAACCCACGAACTTAGTTCCAACCCGTGAACTTAGTTCTCGGAACTTAGTTCTAAAATATACGGCTATAGTTTCCGTAACCACTACAGCTTAGTTCCAAACCACGACAATAGTAGCTTCTTTTGATTAAAAATGATTTCACTCTAGAGGAATGAGATTTCTCATGGGGAGAGGATGAATCGGTATAGTCTTCAGCCAAGTACATCAGAAGTGGTGAAGAATTTCTGAAAGTAGCAGAAGTGATGAGGAATTTGGCCTGCAAAGAGATAAGTATCATAATTCTCATTACTATCGTCCTTTTCCAGTATTCTGTCTCAAGGAACTTTTGGAGATGTTGCTACATACCATATGTTGTTACCACATGCATGTCCATTAAATACTTTAATGAAACCCTTTCCACAAATCAGTTCATCACATATCGGAACCAAGCATGTTGAAATTCAACCAGAAAAACTTTAAACATCAATAGCTAGTTAAAAGAGGATGAAGAAGCTAAATTGTTTGATGTTCTAAAAAATCATACTAAATATTTTTGCTTGGGATTACAAAGATATGAAGGGGATTCATCCAAGTATCTACACTCATCACATCTATACTAAAAACACTAAACCAGTTAGGCAGCCTCAAAGAAGGATTAACCCAACTTTAAGGGATATAGTCAAACAAGAAATTGAAAAACTATTACAAGTAGGTTTCATCTACCCTATCTCAGATAGTCAATGGGTATCTCCTCTTGTAATTGTTCCCAAAAAGAATGAAAATGGAGAATATGTGTTGACTATAGGAACTAAACAAAGCCACAATGAGAGATTATTTTCCCTTACCATTCATAGATCAAGTCCTAGATAACCTTTCAGGTAAACAATACTTTTCTTTCTTGGATGGATTTAGTGGGTATAATCAGATCAGAGTTATTGCTTGAGGATCAGACAAAACTACATTTACATGTCCATGGGGAACCTTTTCCTATAGAGTGTTACCATTCGGTTTATGTAATGCTCCTGCAACTTTCCAGAGAGTTGTACTTGCAATCTTTGTTGATCTAACAAATGATTGTGTTGAAGTATATATGGATGAATTCACTATACATGGAGATACATTTGAAGATGCTTTGAGAAATTTGGATAGAGTGTTAACAAGATGTGAACAACACAACCTGTCTCTTAGTGATGAAAAATGTTTGATGATGGTGGATGAGGGAATTGTATTAGGACACCATATTTCACAAAAAGAATTCAGGTGGATCAAAACAAAATTAGGATCATTTCAGATTTACCTATCCCTCAGAATCCCACAGATATCAAATCATTTCTAGGACATGTTGGGTACTATAGATGCTTTATAAAATATTTCAGTAAAATAGCTGCCCCATGTTTAATTTGCTAACCAAGGACTGTGAATTTCTTTGGGATGAAAAGTGCCAACATGCTTTTGAAGAAATTAAAAACAAATTAATCAGTGCCCCAATATTGAGAGGTCCTAATTGGGAAAATCCATTTCATATCCAAACAGATGCCTCAAATTATTCCATTGGTGCAGTATTGGGACAAAAAGATGAAGAAGGAAAGATGTATGCCATTTACTATCTTAGCAAGAATCTTACTCCCACTGAAAAGAATTACACCACCACTGAAAAGGAATTTCTTGTAAATTTATGCAATCAATAAATTCAGACATTATATTATAGGGTACAAGATATTTGTACACACAGATCATTCAACAATTAAGTATTTAATGAACAAACCAGTGGTTGGAGGAAGAGTCATTAGATGGTTATTACTTTTGCAAGAATTTGATATTACCATTGTGGACAATCCAGGTAAATCTAATGTGGTAGCTGATTTTCTGATCAAGACTAACCACCACAGGGGAACAAGATCCAGTCAAGGATAACTTTCCAGATGAACAACTAT
Organism: Taxus wallichiana var. yunnanensis; assembly: GCA_018340775.1. NCBI lineage: Eukaryota > Viridiplantae > Streptophyta > Pinopsida > Cupressales > Taxaceae > Taxus > Taxus wallichiana. Next base: position 869,811,881 of record CM031238.1, read on the forward strand.
TTGCAATCTCAACAAGTACACCATGGTTTGTTGATATGGAAAATTATCTTGCAACAGGGAAGTTCCCTCCTTCTTTCACTAAGAAACAAATAAAGAAGTTAATTAAAACCAATGCACAATTCAAATGGTTAAATGGAATTCTATTTAAGTGTGGCCCTGATTTTGTCTTGCGTAGGTGTGTAAGAGAGGATGAAATCTTTGACATCCTCAGAGCATGTCATGATGAACCAAGTGGAGGACACTATTTAGTAAAAAGAACAACTCATAAGATACTTAACACTGGTTATTATTATCCATCTCTGTATAAGGATGTGAAAAGATATATCAAGAGGTGTGATCCTTGTCAAAGGATGGGACAACCAACTTTCACCAATGAAATGCCTCTTCAGCCTCAAGTTGTGGTTGAACCATTTGAGAGATGGGGATTGGATTTTGTTGGTCCCTTTAATCCTCCTTCACAAGGGAAGGAATATATTCTTGTATGTACTAACTATGTGAAAAATGGGTAGAAGTGTAGGCATTGACAAATGCCACTGAGGAAGCAGTTGTTGATTTCCTTTGGAACAAAATTATGATCAAGTTTGGAGCACCAAGGAGCATAGTTTCAGATCAGGGACCACAATTCATGTCTAATATGATCCAAGATTTCACAAGGTATTATCAAATCAATCATAGGAAGTCATCTCCTTACCATCCATAGTCAAATGGACAAGCTGAAGTAACAAACAGAGAATTGGAGAACATCCTTACCAAAATGGTTGAAGCTGGGAGAAAAGATTGGGTAAAGAGACTACCTGAAGCTATCTAGGGTGTATAATACAACTTGGAAAACTACAACAGGGTTTTCACCATATGAATTAGTCTATGGGAAAAATCCCTTGTTGCCTATAGAATTTGAACTTCAGACATTGAGGACAATAATGAAGGTGGGAATTGAATTAAATGCAGCTCAAAAAGAAAGAATCCTTCAACTCAATGAGTTGGATGAATTAAGGATGGAAGCACTTCAACGCAGACAGAGATGATTCAAGAGCAAAGGAAGCAATGGCATGACATACATATCAAGAAAAGGAAATTCAAAGTAGGAGACTGGGCATTACTGTTTGACTCTAAGTACCAACAGTTCAAGGGAAAATTGAGAACCAGATGGTTGGGACCTTATCAGATTGATCATATTTTTGACAATGGTTCTATTCAGTTACTTCCCATTGATGGCAAGCATCGAACACTCTTGGTCAATGGACATAGGTTGAAACTCTATAGGAAGCCTCCCACTAAGAATGAATTTTTGAGGAAGATTGAAGCAGACAAAGAATTTGATCATATGGAAGAACTCAGTTCTTCCAAAATGATCAAATAATCAGATGATAGATCCAAAATAAAGGGAAGAAGATGAAAACCAAGTAAATGGCATCTTCTTCCCAAAAAAAATATATATAAAAAAAAAAAAAAAAAAAAATAAAAAAAATCTCTCAAGGTCAATTAAAACCAACAAAATGGCGGTTGACCTCTTTTTGGCTAGTTCAAATAAAGGAATTCTTTTGAATTCTAGCTGTCTTATCTAATCATGTTTTGTTCCACTTGTAGGAATGACGAGTCATCATAACAAAAGGCTTACATCATCAAGGATGGTAATTATGTCTTTTAACTTATTTAGGGTTGATTAAATGTTTGCATGTGTGATGTGACTTAATTTAAAAGTAGGTATGATGAGTCATTTATTTATACATTATGATTACAAGTGTGTAATCATGATATTGATTTGGATGGAATAAGTGGTGGCATGGTTATCATTAATAATCATTATTGCAAACATCAAGTGAGATAAAGATTGCAGAAGTATCTTGAGGAAGGAGCAGTGAATTGAGTTGGTATTCTCATAACAAAGAATAGAGAATTCAGATGTTCCATAGCTAAGAACTAAGGTTCCACATAGCTAAACACAGAGGTTCCATAGCCAAGCCATTAGTTCCACAGCTAAGGAGAAGGCCTATAACCAATTCACATGAAATCAAGGAAGACAAAACTCAAGCCGATATGGGGATTAAGAAGAAATCAGAACCAGAGGATGATTCCCAACTTTCTCATGCAGAGATGAAGAAGTAGCATCCATCTTTGAGCATGCAGGATGGCTTGAATTCCTGAAGAAATTTTCAAGGCATAATGACGAATTGGTAAGAGAATTCATCATAAATCTAGAATAGTCTAGAACAAAAGTAAGAAATGTCTTTATTCCTTTCTCTATAAATATTGTAAGTAATGTGTCTGAATACCCATTGTTCATGTCCCACAACCTATAAAGGGGACTTTGAAAGAACTAGTAGAAGTCTTGCTGCAAGAAGAAGAAGTTGAACCCCAATATATCTATAATACAAAGAAAATCATAAAAGGGGTCAGAAGGGCTAGTTTTCCCAAACCCTTTGATAGGGTAGCATTTTGGATAGTAAAATATTTAACTTGTGATGGTCAGTTTGGGTCTGTGGGAAAGAGGTCTTAAAAATGCTCATATATCTGAAGTATGGAGCCACCAAGCCTGAATACATAATAAACCTCCCAGGGTTTCTTTTTTATTCCATTCAGACCATGGCTCAGAGATATTCCTGGGGTGTTGGAACAATTAGACATCATGGTCTAATTCACTTAATATGCCAACACCATTTCCTATCAAAAATAATGGAGAAGAAATTTGGGACAAGTTTCTTGGCAAGTTCAAGAAAAACCCTAATATTATCAGAAGGGCAATTCCAGCCCCATTCTCTCCTTCAGCTAATCTAGAAATTGATGCCCCATAGAAGAACAGAGGGAAATAGAAAGAGAAAACATACCAAGGAAAAGAAGGTCAGTGAGGAAGATAAAAACAACAGAGCCTTCTATACCTGTGAAGGAAATTCCATCTTCCACAATAGCTTTAGAAGAACCAATATCTATCTCTGATGGTGATAGCTCACCTACACAAGAACCAAAAAGAACAGTAAGAAGAATTTCTAGGGGGAAATTCACTACTGGGCATATTGAACTTCCCCAGATAAGAAAAAGTCATAAGAGGTCAAGGGGAACTCCAGAAGTAAGGAGTGAGCAAGAAAGGATGGAAGAAGAAGTTGCTGACATTTTGGGCAGCATGGCCATGACTCCACCTGAGCCAAGTCATGTTGAAATGGATAGAGGAGAAGAGAGATTTGATGATCAATATTTTCAAGAGTTGGTTGAACCTTCAATAGTGCCACATGAAGAAGAAGAGTTGGCATCTAGGATAAGAAAAGGAAAATTTCCTTTAATAGAGGAAGAATGCCAAACTCCTCAAATAATTTCAGAGGAAGAGGAAAGACAACAAGTTAAACAGCTCTGTTCTTATCTAGAGCAGAGCTTATTATAAGAGAAAAAGATGAGGAATTGGACTTCCTCAAACTTAAATTGGAACAAAGGGAAATGCTCATTGATGAACTCACAACTCAACTTACAGGCAGAACTGAAGAATTATCAGCAACCAAGAAGTAGCTGATAGAAAAAAAGAAGAGTTCCAGACTTCCAGAAATAGAGTGTTGTGTCCACAGCCTCTGCATAAACTGAGTTGACCTATTTTCCACTGAAACAAATAATGGGATGATATTTGCAGAGAGCTCAGAGAAGCCAAAACATCAAATGAGGAATTAAAGACCAAGATGGAGGAAGAGATGAAGGCAAGAAAGGAATGGGAAGAAAAATTTTATAAGGAGGAAGGAAATAAATATAAATGTCTTGCCAAAATTCATATGGTCTGTATTATGAGTGAGAAATTACTTTCCTGTAGGAGACCTTCTCCTGCATATAGTGTATTTTTGGAAGAGCAGTTCATTCACTGGCAGTTGTCAAGAATTACATGTGGGCTTCCACATGAACTACAAGATGAATCTGAATTCATGGTAGCTTACTCTCTATCCATCCCTGAACAGAAAAATCTCCTGTGTGAATTTTATCTTTGCAATTATATGCTACAGAAAAACACAGGATTTATGATTAACTTATATGTAGGGGAGAGCCAGCTCAATGCATTTGTCTCTCTTTTGCAAAACCAAATTGCATGGAAGGAAAGAGAATCTAAATTTTTATTGAAAGCCAGCTCAACAGCCTCTGCATGAGAGCTCATTATGGTAAACCTTCTGCCTTCCTCACACATTTCAGAACTCATGCCTTTGATAAGAGATTCAAGACACATTACCCTATATTCTGCAAAAGAGTATTGATGCCTTCACCTCCTATGAGGAGGAAAATTTGAAGATATTTATGAAGGATGCTAAAAAAGGTGGGAACTCCTTATTGTTTCTTTGAAAAGAAGGGAAGTAATTTCCCCTACAAATCTGATATGGAGTTTAGAGAGGGCCAAAGCATTATGCACAATAATTCCCCAAGTCAATGAAACCTACAACCAAATATGGATGGGAATGCGAACAAGGCCACCTCTACTTCTCACCCCCATGTCTCCTTGGTAGAACAGAGAACCTCAAGACCCTGCTGAATTTGAAAAGTGGGAGAGGAAAATAAGAAAAGGAGCTGGGTACAATACATCTAAGCTTAAGCATTGGAAAATTTAGTATTAGCCATTTGATCTGAGCAATCAAATGGAATGCAGAACATATGATCCCACTTTTGAAGAATGAGTTTGTAAAGGGACTTACAAACAAGTAAGTCTAGGGGAAATGATGAGGCCAGTATATATGTCCGATTAATGTATAATATATGATCTCATCATACTCTCCTTTTGATTAAGTTTGATTGCATTGTGTGACTTTTAGTTGATCTGATATGAGTTAGGATGTAACTATCTGTCTTTTGATTGATTGTGATCCTAATGTTAAAAACTAAAATTCCTAACATAGTGTGTGTTTAAATTCAGTTTTGTAATAAAGCAGGTCTAATCAGTCAAGGAAATGAAGCAGGTGGCGTTTAATATGTTTTTGATAGCATCTGATCCTACATAGCTTAGTTCCAAAACTTCCAAGCTAGTTCTAGAACTCCATCACATAGTCATCATTTAGTTCTAAACTTTTAGACTTAGTTCTGAACTCCAGAATTTAGTTCCGAATTTTTAGACTTAGTTCCGAACTCCTGGTGACAGCTCCGGAACTCTCACAGGTTTTGGTTCTTAACAATTTCCTATGGTTCTGGAACTTCTCCAAAGTTCTAGAACCGATGGGAGTTATCTATTTTAAACCACATCCAGAAATTTTGCATCTACAATCATGAAGGATGAGAAGATTTCTAAACGCAGATCCAGGAAGAGTTATCCTATAGCTATCTGATCAACCGCCATCCGACTCAACATCTATTCTGGGCATGATTCGATTTCATCGAATCATTGAGACAACTAGGATTGTAAAATGTATATAAATGCAGACCTGCATTAGATAGATTAAGAGAGAGATTAGAGATATAGAACAAAGAAGAGAAATAGACTAAGTATCCCGATCTAGTATGTTTTGTAATACTGAATGTTTTCATCAATAAAATAGCCATTCTGATTTGAGAGAATTCTAAGTTGTTAAAATCTTGATTCAAGGAGGAGCAAGGGCCCACTCCCCCAAGGACCAAGATATTCATTTATTTGGTATTTATATTTCTTCAACAAGTAGCTTAGATTTGTTAATTTTGTATTTCTTTAGTTCTTTCAGTTAAATTCTATTGCATACTTGTGCTTGTAGGTGTTTAGATAAATCTTTATATATTTCTTGCAATTGTTTTCAAGCATTTTAATCTGAGTGTTTACTTTCAAAAGCAAGTGTGTTTATTTTCCAATAGCAAGTGTGTTTCCTTTCAGCAATCTTTTCCTTTTCAAGTTTTTTTATTTTAAGCAAGTTTTCATAGTTTGATTTAAATAAGGTTTTACCAAGAAGTCCTTAAGACATTAAAGAGATCCCCCAAAAAATATAAAAATAGTTACAATCAACTACTAGATCGTTAAAGTTACTCTTGTTGCATATAGCTTTGGACACACCCCTAGTTTGATATGACATCAACAAGAAGTGGATTAAATGAAGGGAATAACAACACAGGAAACTTATGGTATTTTACCAAATCTTTGGGATTAGGTCCCCTTTCTTGAGTGGAGAACCTCCATTTATTGAAATAAAGTAAATAAATGTAAACTAAATTAATTTTTGGTTGTGGCTCATAAACCAAGTATTGCACATGAATACTTCCCTAAACCTATGGAAATTTCTTGTATTGAATACAAGGGAGTAACATTTCTTAGAGAGAGAGATAGGATAGAGGAATAGGTGGGGATTATAATCAGAAAATAGAATATATGATTCCATTGTATTAAAATCAAAATATTTCACTTGAATCAATCAAAAGAAAGCATTTTTATATAAAGAGGAACTGTAAAATAGAAACACAAAGTTTTATTACATCATGTTGGACAATTTACAATGCTCTTAGAGTGTAAGTTGAGATGGAGGCATAGTTTGAATAGACAAGAGAATAGAGGAAATGAAGGAAATTGTTCCCATGAAGATAATGAGAGATAGTAAACAATAATTAATCATCCTTTACAAAAGGAGGTTCTCCTTTATTTGCTTCACAATTCATCTCTTTGTCTACCTCCCACATGACTTTTCATATTCCCATTACAAGTAGATTTTCAAATAGCCTTAGGAAAGCTAGAATAACTCCCCTTTTATAATTGCAAAAGGGACTTTTACATTGCAAAAATATTACATAATCACTTTAATAAATAAGATACAAATTCATTATTACATACAATGAAGAATTAGAAGAAATAGAGTAAAAGAAGAGTGAGAATAAAATAAGGAGAATGAGAATGGAGAAGGATGAATTAGCTCAATTATTTGATCAATGCCATTCCCATGATGAAGATTCCACCTCTAATGCATCCTGTGGAAATTCAATCATTTTGAAATCAAGTCCTTTCACTTCTTTGACATAATGGACAAATGCACGGTGTGATCTTCTCTCGACTCGGGAATTCTCACATAATCCAATGTGTTGATCAAAGTCTCAAGAATGTGGCTTATCCTCTCGCACTTAGTAAAAAAATTTTGTGATCATGAGAAATATTTTAAATAAATCCATGGATTTCTATGAGTGACTCTATGTTGTCTTCATTAAAGGAGAAGGCATCACTACCTCTTACAAAACCATTTCCCAAAAAGGATTCACAAGCTCTTCCAAAGACGTATTTTAATGGTAGGAGGGACACCAAACTCTTCCACACATTTTATTAGAGCTTTAAGAATCCTTTGAGTATTGTTCTTAGACTCCTCAAGCTCTAATAAAACATCTTTCAGTACATCACACCTTGCAGCTATGGTGTGGAACAAAATACAGACAAATTCTTAGTAGGATTCATGAAAAACTTTTTCTTATCAAGAATTAGGAATCAAGACTCCCTGTTTCGAGGTTAATGAGAGAAAACTATTCCATATCATATTTTCTTTCTCCATTTTCTCCCTGGTGCCTTTTATTATCAATATGGTACCTCAAACAAAGTAGAATAGGGAGGAACCTTAGGAAAACAACATTCCCTTTTAATGATTTTCCCCACCCACTTGTCATTTTTCCTCTCTTGCATTATGAATCCTTGGGATTTCTTAAGGGCCTACAGCTTCAAAGCTGATAATGGGTGAGACCACCTTAACTAGAGGAAAGGATGATGATCCTAACTAAAGGAATGAATTCACATATGAAGATAAGGTCCTTACATGTTTCTCTAATTAGTCGATGGTTTGTTTGTATTCTTTAATTTGTTCCAATATCTCGAGTTGAAGACTCCTTGAAAATATGAGCATCACCTCCATGCATAGCCTAACCAAGTCATAATTTGGTCATCTCATTGACATATGGGGTCATATCCTCCAAAGTTTTTTTACCTTAGGTCTTCTAACTCAAGCACGAGCCGAGCTCCGAATCCTTGGTGTAGAATCTTGAAGTATTTTGTGCTTTCCTTGATTTCTTGGCTTTCATGTACTTTGAGTTGGCCTCAAAGTTTTGTGTTGTAACTTGTTGCACCATTCTTGATTCTATCAAAAATCACAGACCCATAGGAATGGATCCAATAGTGTGGGACCTTTGGTGCCTAATGTGGGATCAATGTATGCTCATTATGGGATGAATCAACTTCCTTCGAAGAGACAGATGGATTTTCTTGAAGCACGAGAGATATTTAGAGATCAATCTATCCTTTTATAAATATTCAAATGTATCCTCTCTGACCTTATCATTCTTGCAAGACTTTGTGGGAGGTGAAACTTTAGTGCTCTTAGTTTTCACCACCTTCCTCTTGTAGGTCTTCTCATAATGGGATGAACCTTTAGCTCTCTCAAGCTCCTCGATAGATATTGTGTGATACTTGTCTAAGTATGGTTGAAGTGGTGTTGTATTCCCTACTAGAGACCTTATTTCTTTTGAATCAAGCCCTTAATATTTGAATCACCACTCTTATATGCTCTTTGATATCTCTATCTTCTTGAATGCTTTATGAAGGAGGAGGAATGGGGGATAACTACACTTCATGGTACTCTAAGTTAAAGAAAGCATAACCATCTTATTAAAATTGTCTAGTGAACCATTTAAACTTAAATGTTTCTATATATTCCATATTCATCCTCGTGTATTCCATTTTGATGACCTCAAATTCATTTGCACAATTTTCATAGTAGTCTTCCAAATGGGGGATATGATGTAATATAGGAAGATGGAAATACCTGTGATCTTTCCGAGTGGAAAAGTGGGCCAAGGGAAATATGTGAATAAATGAAATGTAGTAAGGGATGTTTCAATGTTGGTTGAATATGATAAACTCTTACAAGATAAGACACTGAGTGAGATGGGGAATGAGATGCCCTTCTTATTTAAACCCTTGCATTTGAGATGCACCTAAGATAGTTCCTCATTGAGCTTTACCAAGATAATATAATCATTAGGGAATTTGGGTAATCTAATAGAGCAAGTTCAAAGCCACTAATCTTGATATAGGTCAAGGTATTAAATTATATTAAATGATAACCATACTTATTAATAAACTCCAATTCTTGAGGATATATATTATTTAGGGATTTCCTTCGACGAGATGGATGATGAACATGATGAATTCATCATTCATTCATGTGAAATGAACATTTATTTCATTGAAGGTGTTATTTTTGTAATTCTTGAAGGTAAGGGCTATCTAAGGAACATTCCGGAAGTAGAAATTCCTTAGTATGGTCTAGTGTATGGAAGGGAATACACCAAATATGAGTTCATTGTGAATCTCTTAGTGGTGAGTAGTTGCATCACTGCAGTGGAGATTGTCACTAATGATTTCATCTCAATCTATCATTTGAGTTCCCTTCATGATTGTTACCATGAACTAGGCCATATAAAATGGAATTCCTTGGTGTTTTCTTCACCCATTACTCTACTTATTATGATAATGACATCTCGAGTAGGATTCTTGAAACTCATTCCTTGATATCAAATTTGGTAGCCTTGGTCATTTCCTCCCAAGTTTCAAGTAGGATCCAGATGCAATCCCTTACAAATAAGAGTCTATCTTGAGCCATTATTGGGTTAAAAATTATTTTATGATGATCACGATGTTTATTTGTATTGGAATTTTAGGATGAATTGAAATTACCTTTGGATTCAAGACTGCCACAAGTGATATGTAGTCTATAGTGATTATCTAGTATGTAGGGTCATAATGTTTGGCACAGGCTAAGACTAACTCTATGCTCGGATGAAAAGTGGGAGACCTCATTTTTGAATTTCCCACCGACAACTATATTTTCTTCCGTTGTTTCTCTTACTTCATTTTTCATTTGATTTCTTTTTCTTCTAGATCTAGGTGGGCTACATTCTTGTCTCCCACAAGCATCTATTCAAGAGATAGGGATGAAATTGGATCATACCTAGTGTATTTGATTTTCATGGTTTCTCGGAGAAGTGATGAAATGATGAGACAAGTGTGTATGAATATTTTTATATGATATAAGTATCTACTATTTTTAGTAACTCATGCCTCACCTTTACTTTCTAAATTTAGTTGATTTTGTCTAATTTCATAGTTTTCATTTTTTAGAGTCCCTCAATTGAGGATTACATAGAAGGTCTAAGATGATTCCTTCTTTGTTTTCAAAATTGTTATTTTTAGTAAGGATCGATGCTAACTTAATAAAAACGTAAATATGGTTTCCATTTTTCTTATTGGGATGAAAATTGTCTCATTGAATTAGGAATTTTATTGTGATTTATGACTCCAATTTTATGTGTTTTTATAGTTTGATGTATCTGAATCTGAAAAGGAAAATTTTCCTTATCAAACGTTTAGGTAGGGGACTGTAAAAAATCATAGGATCAATGGTGATGTGGTTTTTATCATCTCAAATGTGTTAAAAATTGGATTAAAGAGGAAAAAATGGGGAGAAATGATGTAAAAACATGTTAGATATAAGCAATTTAGTGGTCTTTGAAATTTGATTTCATGGTGAAATATGAGCATGAGCAGTTACAAAAGAAATGAAGGAAGGGGATTTTTGAAAATAAGATCCAAAAGCACTAATTTTTGTTTAAATATTTGAAATTCAACCCTTGTTAAGGAAACTCAACCCTGGACTCACTTTTATGCTTTCTTCATAACCTGGGTTAAGGGCGAGTTAGGAATTACTAAATGGGTCCTTGAGCCTCTCATGTCCCTTAACACATTTTTTAATGCTAAATGACATAAAAGGTACAAAAACATGGTGAAAATTTTCCATGGGCGATAGCCATCATGCGAAGGGGGACAAATTTTTTGAGTGGGGTGAGTTGAAAAACAACACCTAGGGAACAAGTTATGTTGGTAAGTGACGAAAGAGGGTTTGAAAGAATGGTGGTGGAATTTTTTCCACCTGAAGAAATTTTACACCAGGAAATGTGTTGGTACCCAAATTGATTCTCCCTCAAAAGCTGAGAAACATCACAAATTTGACAGGAAGCTTAGAGATAAGTAGATCATGTTGTGTGTCGTTTTGTAGCAAGGAAAAATGTAGCTTGCTCTTTGTCACTCAAATGTGGAGAAATGGGTAGCACCCTTAAGAGGATTTGATCTATCCTCACTAATTTATGGTTTTTCCTTTCAACTAGGGTGAGAGGAACCATTTGTATCCTGATATTTTTGGAGGAGATGGAGATGTCCTTCTTTACAAAGTTATTAAGAAGACCTTGAAGAAAATATGATCAATACAACAAAAATATAATTCTCACGAGTTGTCACCCTAGATAATGGAGATATTTTCTAAGAAAGGTTTAGGATACTAAATAAAATGAAAACCTGATTTCTTCTGCATGTTTTGGTAATATAAAATATGCATTTGTACACACACATGAAAAATAGGGGTAGTATGGGTAAGATTGGTTGTTTTTAAATGAATTTTTGTTTGAGGTGAGGCAGAGTGGACTTTGACTCACAAGATCTTTAAGAGAGTTTACAAAAATGGAAGGCTTAATAGACATGAATGCTTTAGAATAGCTAAAATATTCCTTTAATCGAAATGGTGTGCTTCAATGGAGGCCCGATCAACACGTTTTCACACAAACTTTAAGAATCCAAAATGAAGGCTCAAATTGAAAAACTTAATTGAACATTTTCAACCTTTGTTTCATCACGCCTAAGATACCCTCAAAGGCTAAAAAACAATATTATCATCATGCTAGGATTAAATTGATTTTAAATTTGTTTATTTCACTATCAAATGAAAAATCTTCTAATAAATGAAATTGCAAATGCCACCAAACTATCACAAGGATAAGATCTTGTGTGATTCAAAAATATTTCAATGCAAGATTGAAATGGGAACAAGAAAAAATATTTGTTGACATTTAGAAATGAAGTAGACACAATTTTTCTCAAAATCAAACACAGATTAACTCAAATTTGATTAAATGCATCGGCGGAGAAAGTTTCTAAAACAATCTTAGAGCTTATCAATGGTTGTACACTTGCAACCACCTTTACACGATCAAATTTAACAAAAAAAGAAATAAACAGTTCCTCAGATGATTTCTGAAAGATGGGATCTTTCAAACTTTTCTCTTAGGAATTAACTCTCGACCTCTAACACTCCAACCTGTTTGCATGAAAAATTCATGCTATTTATAATAAAGTTTTCCCCCAAAATGAATAACATTCAAAGCACAATTACTTGTTACGATTTGGATCATGCTTTCATGAATTAGGTTTAAAAAAACTTGTCGGTGATCGAGGGAAAATCTCTTCAAATATTTCTAGCATTCAATTCTTCACCTAGTAAATCACTCTTCACTTCATGCGCCAACTACTTCCTCCTCTAATTTATCGAATCTGGTTTCTTACATGCCAAGGAAGGAAAGATTGGAAAATCAGATCAAATCCCATAGTCAGATCACAACTTAATGGAAAATACATTTTCATATATTCCCCACCAAATCAAGATATCAATTGGTTTCTTGCGTACAACGAAAGAAAGATTGGAAAATCGGATCGAATCCAATAGTCAAATTACATCTTAATGGTAAAAGACATTTTCAAATCTTCCCCACCAAATCAGGATATCAAATTAATTCTCCTCTTCATTTGACGTGTAGGAGACACCAAGAAATGATAAAAAAACCATAAAAATTCGCATCCCCAGGAGCTTTGGAGAAAAATGGTGAAAATCAGATACAGATGCATAGTTGCCATTGATTTCCCTTTTGAATTTGGACCGTCCACGTGGGAGATCTAAGTTAAGATGGGCTTGGGGTTCCTTTTTACCTTTTACACCCTTTGGGGAAAAATGGAAAAAAATTATTTTGCTCCACCCTCTGCCTTTGAAAAACAGATTTGACACATGTCCCAATGTGGGTCCCAGAGGAACCATGGCTTGATTTTTCTATTTTACCTCTTTTTTGGAAAAAGGAAATTTTTCCAAATTTTTCCCGCAAGTCCACATCTCCACCATTGACTAAATCAAAATTTCACTATTCCATATTGGGATTGGGGTCATTTTGATAACTTTAATCTTTTAAACAATAAGAGGAAAAAAATCCAAGTTCAGATCGATGGCCTCGCCTCCCACCTTTTGACTTTACAAACTGTCATGCGTCTCAATGGCACATTTTGAGATGGTCCCGAAAAGTAGAGACCCCAAAAAAGTGAGGGCTCAACACATGTCTCAATCTGGCAGAGTCTATTATAAAGTTGAAGGTTCAACTGGAAGGCGTCATGTGTCTAAGGTCCGAGACATTCTTCTTCGGCCGTTGAAAAGTCCAAGCAAAAGGCTAAGTGAGAGGAAGCCTCTAAGTGTCCTCCTAGTGCTTCTTCAAAATAAAACTTAGGGGCCAATCCCTAAACATGCGTGGTCCCTCCATGTCTCTTAGGCCCTTTAGGAAGTTGCTTGAAAATTGTAAGTAAAGGAAGGCCCGGTGGAAACCTCCACATGTCTTTATGGTGTAACTTCAAGATGGTCCCCAAGAGCGGAGACCCTAAATGAGCATGGGCTCACCACATGTCCCAGGCCTTAGAAAATTTCTTTTAAAAGTTTAAATATAGAGTGGAGCCAGCGAAGCCTCCACCTATCGGTCTATTTCATTTGTTAAGGTGGGACCCTGAGGCAAATCTTCAAATGAGCGCTAGCCCACCACTTTTCCATGGCCCTCCAAAATTGTACCACCAGTATGAAAAAAATTTCTAAGTTTGGGAAAAGTAGCAAAATCCTCCATGTGTCCCCATGGCCCAAAGATATAAATTTGACGGAAAAAACATGTCAAACTATAAAAATGAAGGGAAACCACCGTTTGAGCCCGGAGATGAAATTTTCTTCAAGGACAGAGAATTTGGAAATGTTGTAATGTTCACACATGATCCTCTAAGATACATTCAATCATGTTTCCTCATGTATTTGGACAAAAATGGCAGGAAAAACTACACACGATTGTGGAAAATGGAAGGAAAGGAACAACCTAAGTTTTACGCCCAATTTATAGACACCTTCAGATGGACAGAGAAATGAAAAACAAATTTTGGATCTTTAAGTGATCTTTGACCAAGGAAGGAACTAATCATGGCAACCAAATGGAGGACAGAGTCTTCAAGCACTAACACGAGGAGATAAAAAACATGACAGAGGCCGCAAACTGAGGGATTTTAATGGAAAACAAGGTGAGACTAATTTGAGCACCAACATCGACTCTGACTGGGATGGGCACTCCCTGTGAGTGCCACAAGAACCAAATAATAGACCAAGTGCCAAAAAAATCCATTGGGAAAAGGAGTCAGCTTGCAGAGCAGAAAACTAGAACCATCTCCTAAAAACAAACCGAGAAACTAGAAAAACCAGGTCACCAAGGACCAGAATGAGCAAAAACACAAAAAATAGAAAGCAACCAATGAACTATACACTATACAAATGATGCTCACCTTGATTCTAGGGAATCAATCAAGGAAATGTTTCAAATGCCTACCATTAATAGGAAATTTGAGAAATTCCCCATCCAAGTCTTTTAAGAAGAAGGTATGTTCACCAATTTGAATGTCAATGGAGTAAGTGCCCATCCATAATGCATCAAATATACCATGCTTGCTCTTATCTTCATGCCTAGTATTCCGTAACAAAGACAAGATCCCCAATGTTGAAAGCTCTTCAAGAGACCTTCGTATCAAATAGCTTCTTCAATTTTTCTCTCGAACTTCACATGCCTTTGGTGAGATGCCCTCCTTTCTTCATCAAGTTCAACAATATGGTTAATGAGAACATCATATGGACTAACTTCTTGATCTTCCAGTTTTGAATGAACATATGAGGATAATTGCATATGTAGGGGGCATAAAGACTTGAGTTCCATACACCAATTCAAAAGGAATATTTCTAGTAGCTCTTTTAACAATAATTCAATCATCCTAAATAACAAACTTCAACCGCTCACCCAATTTCCTTTTGTTCATCTTGAATGTTCTCATTGTTAGGAATTAGTATTTACATTATGGTAAATAATTGTATGGTTAGTTAGTTTTATATATATTGTTATAACAAATATAAAACAATATATATTCAGGTGTGTTGTAGTTTCCTATTTTATAGGAAGTCAATTTTTCTATTGTATGGCTATATAATAGCCTTTGTAATTCTGATAGATATATATTGAGTTCATTATTATCGTGTATGGATTGTATATCAGAGTAATATATTGAAGCATTATATTTGTGTATTCTGAACCAAATTCAAGATTTGGTATCAGAGCGAGATGTTTTAATTGTGAAGGGGCAATTCATTTGCTTGATTGCCCTGATAATGAGGATTTAATTTTATGCATGAGCAGTTAATCTAGAATATTGTATTTATTCTCCTTGTTGCTCAGATCTAGTTTTCTGGCATTCTTTTTAACCATGCAGAGATTTTCAAAAGGCTGTTGCTTCAAACAGATTTTATATTTGTTTGGATTTCATTGAATTGGTTGTTTTTACTGTCCAAGGGAACATTTTATTCATTGAAATTTGTAGAGATGATTTAGGCGACTTCAATCCCATCCAGGATTTTTCAGTACAATCTGAGCGTTGTTGATAACGTTTCTTTCTTTGTATCTATCTGTAGCAAGGTGTTTATAAAAAAGGTCTTCATTTATGCAAATAGATCTGGATCTCGATACAACGTTGGAAATATACATTAAAATATCAATCTGCAGTTAACTTGTGTTGGGCAGACTCATCTACATTTTGTCTTCCATTCTGTGATTCTACATCCTTGTTAGGTGCCTGTCAAATCATCTGCTAGTAATCAGGTTTAACAAAGCAAATGCAAGTTTGGTCAACATCATACACATGCACATATTCATTCTACCTATACATGGTTCTTCCAATATTTGAGTTCCTGATCTTCATCAGCAATATACATTCTCCTACGCATCTGATCCATTTATCAGTCCTCTGTAGCGTGACATTTTCCTCTAAATATGTTCACATCAACGTATTGATTATTCGGGCTTCATCACCGAGTGTGTGGTATTCAGATCTGCGCATATAGCTGAGGGGATCTATTTAAAAATAGATAAATTCAGTTGTATCAGCCAGCGTCAGAAGAGTTCAACAAAAAAAAATTGCTATTTTGAAGAAGGTGGTGCATCTAACATCCAACACGTAGTTGCTGGCACATATCACTTCTTGTATGCATAGAGCTTCTTGTCTATTGAATTGCACTGAAAATTGTTTAATCACAGCAAGATCGATATTGCAGTCAATAGTGAGCACGCAGTTTCAAAAGATATGTAAAGTTATGAGAATAACGGTGGATGTGAATCATTGAATATTTCTGCCAGTGCCACGGTCTTTGCTAACCTGTAAGTCGCTGCATGTTTCCTCCAAGTTTGATCTTTGTACCACTGTCCCGTAATTGCGTATTGTTTCTAAATAAATCTATTTGTTTTAGTGGTCATATTCCATCCTTACAAATCACATTTGTATGTTGTATTTTGGTGAGTCTAGCAAGTAAGACCATTGTATACCATTTAGGGTATGTTATTTAAATTTTTTTGTGTTAGTTTCATTTAGAGCTAAGTGTCGTAATAAATAATTCCATATAGGTGATTTTAGGATTTTTTAATTCTCATTTTCATTTAAAAAGTAATCTCATTTTATTACTTTTTAAAGTTAGTCGAGTCTTCTTGTCCGATTCAAAATAGTCTTTGTCAAATCTGTGAGTTGTCGTCAAATGTCGTATAATTGTAAAAAGTCTGAAATATATATATATATTTCCTTACGGACACACTTTCGATGTTACCCGACATCCGTGAAAATAAAGTGTTTCACATTACGAAAGAGAAGAAAAGAACAATGTGGAAACAGTTGAGCGTCATATCCAAATCAAGGCCGAGATAGCAAAGATGTTGATGGAGGACAGAGGCACAGGAGGCAGGAGGTTGATCAACAACCTCTCATCAGTCACCAACGACAGGGCCACATGAAGTTGTGGTGACAGTGTGTGTGTGAGTTTTCTTTCATTTCAGAATTGTAGTTTGTTGCGTGCAGTATGATTTCAGAGTTCCTATTTTGGATTGAATAAGTGAAATGTTCACATTGAGGGGGGGAACATGGTCTCATTGTTCCATTTCCATTATGTTTTATTGTTTAGTTTTGAAAGCAGTATTTCCTACATGATTCCCTTTTGTAGTGACATTGTATAATATTGATCAAAAAGTATTGTAGCAATCATGATGTGAAGGTTTTTGGTAAACCAGGAAAACCAATTGAAAGGTTTTTGGTAAACCTGTAAAACCAATTGTGTAAGGTTTTTAGTAAACCTGTAAAACCAATTGTGTAAGGTTTCTTGGTGAACCTATAAAACCAATTGTGAAAGGTTATTGGTACACCTGCAAAACCAATTGTGAAAGGTTGCTGGTAGAAACCGGAGAAAACCATCAGTGGAAGAAATGTGCGTTGGCACATGTTCAAGTTTTGTGCAAGCCCGATGCTGCACATTTAGGGAGTTGATCATGAGCACACAGAGGTGGCACGCTATAATCAAAGAACGAGATATATTGAACCATGTAAACACTAAGGGGGGGAATGTTAAGAACTAGTATTTACATTGTGGTAAATAATTGTATGGTTAGTTAGTTTTATATATATTGTTATAACAAATATATAACAATATATATTCGGGTGTGTTGTAGTTTCCTATTTTATAGGAAGTCAGTTTTTCTATTGTATGGCTATATAATAGCCTTTGTAATTCTGACAGATATATATTGAGTTCATTATTATCATGTATGGATTGTATATCGTAGTAAATATTGAAGCATTATATTTGTGTATTCTCGAACCAAATTCAAGACTCATAATGATCTTTAATAGATTCTTATTGCTAGACTCTTTTGTCCATTTCCTTGGGGGTTATAGTTGGAGGCATATGTCAAATTTATCCCATAATCTTTTCACATTGACACCAAAGGTTTATCTCTAAAGCTCATGGCATTGTCAACAACAATTTTAACTGGCACTCCAAACCTACTGCATTTATATGGTTCATCTTGAAGTCCATGACAATTTTTTGTGTGTTTCTCTTGGTGGGGATTTCTCCACCCATTTAATGAAGTAATCAATGGCTACAAGAATCCACTTATGACCAACACTTGAAGGGTCTGAAATATCACCAATGAAATCCATTCCTCATTGCTTAAACGGGCTTCAATTGATACAAGATGAAAAAGAAGGGATCCTGAAGCTTTTAGTCCTCTAGAAAAATGCTTGACAACTCTCACATCTACTAACCAATAAAGTTGTATCATTGAAAATATTTGGCCACCAATAACCAGCCCTTAAGATCTTGTGTTTTGTGAATCTTCCAAAGAAAATTCCCCCCACAAACCCCTCCGTGGAGATCAACAATTATCTTGGGGGATTCATCTTTAGTAATGCACCTTAATAGAACTCTCTCGTGGTTCTTCCAAGATAACCCAAAATTAGTAATGACATATTTCTGGGAAGCCAACTTAAGATATCTTTTTTGATTTTTACTCAAATACTCATGGTAATATAGATGTCTGAGATAAAAAATTATATCTTTGTACCATTCAAAACTCATCAAATTTTCAAGGACATCCACCCTTCCTTCTTCTACTTCATTCACCTCAATAGTTTGCAAGTTGCTCTCAACCATAAGTTTAGCTAATCTTAAACCTCTTACCAATTTTGTGATTTGAATATCCATGTCATACTCCCGCAACTTGTTCACCCATCTTGCATATTTTTCTTGCGACCTCCATCTCGATAAGACATGTTTTACAATGGTCTGGGAACATAAGCAATAACTTTACAACTCAAAATTTAAGTTCTAAAACCGTTGTTGCTTTTTTTCATAATGGTGTACTTCAACTCAACCCCTTGTAAAGCCTTACTAAAAAGGCAATTGGCCTCTCATCCCCTTCATCATCCTTCTTCTCCGTAACAAGATAGATGCAATAGTGTTCTCTAAAGCAAAATAAAACATTTGAAAAAGCTTCTTATAATCTGGAGCTATTAAAATAGGGGCATGCTTTAATGATTCTTTGATCCCATTAAAAGCTAGAATGGTAGCCTCTTCCCATTTTATAACTTGGTCCTTCTTTAGCATGTAAATAATTTTAATGGTCAACTCAACAAAGTTTGATATGAATCTTTTGATAAAGTTTATTTTCCCAACGAAGGACTGAATTCCCTTTTTGGTTCTTGGAATTGGGATCTTTTTGATGGCCTCTACCCTCTTAGGATCAATCATGACACCATCCTTTGATACAATGTGACCAAGCAACTTGGCCTTTTGCACTCCAAAATGGCACTTCTTTGGATTCAGTGAAATTCCATACTCTCTGCATCTTATCAACATTTTTCCAAGTGCTACAAGTGATCACTTCTCTTCTAAAACACAGATCACATCATTTTGGTAAATAACAATAAAATCATTACTATAACCAGCAAAAGCAACATCCATTGCTCTTTTAAATGTTTCTCCAATGATTAATCAAACCAAAGGGAATTCTAACATAGACATAAGTTCCCCAAGGAGTGGTAAAGGTTGTCTTAATTATTTTTTATTCATTTACAACAACTTGATTATAGCCGAGAGAAGCCATCCAAGGTAGAAAGAAGCTCAAAACCAGGTCACTAATTGCAACATGTTTTCCATGTTTGTAAAGGATAGTTATCCTTCATTGATTCTCTATTCAAATTTCTAAAATCCATGCACAAGTTGATATCACCATTCTTTTTCTAACGGCACTAAGTTTACAACCCAAGAAGAATACATTGTTGGATGAACTATCCCTCCATCCCTCGCTTCTTCATTTCTTCCGGCATTTTAAGAGATAGGAGTGAATTGATCAGCCTTTGTTTCTTCCCCGAATGGCTTTGCATTAGATTCCAAAGGAATTTCATGTTGAAATAAATCCTCTTTGTATGCTTTCAACTCAAAATAAGACCAAGCCAAGAAATCCTGATATTTTCCTCAACAATTGGACATAGGAATGTTTTTCCTCCTTGTTCAGATTTCTTCCCAACAAGATCTTCCTTGGTTTCTCCTTTGTACCCAAGTCATGCTCCTAAACATCCCTTGAGGCTGCTATATACTTGTTAATAATTCAATCAAAGCATGATCAAAGTTTGATTCAAGAGAAACAAGGCCTCTAGGAATGGTATTAGTTTTCAGCTGATGATGTCTTTGCTAAACAAAGTCTCTTTCCTCTTCTTCGCACACACCATTTTCTTCCAATCAATAAAGTGATCAGCAAACTACCCTTTGTTCTGTAGAAATATTTTGACCTGAGCATCATCATCAAAAAATTTCAATGTTTAATGTTGTTAGGGATAGATGGCCTTGTTAACACTTCAACATCATATTCACAATATGGGGACATTGTGCAATTATCAAAAAGAGATCCCAATACTGCAATATTTTCTGCATAACATTGAACTTCCTATCATGATGCACAATGTTAAATGAATGAAACAACTCAATCAAGTCCTAGACTGCATGCTTGTACTATTTCATTCTCTCGATTTTTTTAACAATTAGTTCTAAATCTCCTTTAACAATGATGTCTCTAACATAGTATTTCCAAGAAATTATCAAACCTAACAATAATTCTTCATACTCAACAATGTTGTTAGTACACTCAAAGTTAAGTTTGAAAGAATAAACAAACTCTTCCAAGGTTGGAGAAATTAGAACCACACTAGCACCATTTCCAAATCGAGCAAGCTCCATCAAACAACAAAGTCCATGGAAATCCTACTTGTTTAAGACTCTTACATTGATCCATTTTTTCTCTTTCCCATCAAAGAAATATAATAAAGTTATCAACATCAACACTTGTGTACAACACATCATAAGATGCATTGTTGGGATATTCAATGAGTTGCAACATCTTCTTTTCTTCATACAACTTGACAAGGCTACCCTCAATTGGGATGGTGGCATAGGACATATCCATTTGAACACTCCCACCAATACATGCAACCCATTTTCTAGATAACAACATACCCCACTTGGTTGGGCAATCAACAATAACAACATCAAGTTTTAAGTTCCTACCTAGATAAGATGCAAGTTATACCACCAAACATTTCACTCATCCCACCATTGGCACCTCTCTACAATCCATGGTAGTACACTTCCCATATGCTTTGTTACTTTAATA
The DNA here is from genome assembly GCA_018340775.1 of Taxus wallichiana var. yunnanensis. Classification (NCBI taxonomy): domain Eukaryota; kingdom Viridiplantae; phylum Streptophyta; class Pinopsida; order Cupressales; family Taxaceae; genus Taxus; species Taxus wallichiana. The sequence goes on from CM031238.1 coordinate 869,833,019, forward strand.
ACCAATTCATTCATGACTTCCAGAGGCATAACATCGCAAGATGATCCCGAATCAAATAGATAGTTGTGTAACAATCTTTCCTTAATGATCAGTGTAGTGAAGAATGGATCTACATTTAGCTAAGACTCTACCAAGGATGTTCCCAAATCAACCTCAATGGTTCACCTAGTTCTTCTAATGCTGGTGGTGTTTCTATCTCTTCAATGATTAGAGGAGTCTCCACAAGGTTTACATTTCTGCATGGGGTAATCTTCTCTTTTCAATCCCAAATACTCAAATTCCCTCTTCTTGTGTTCAGGAATCCTAACCAACTCAACAATTAGCACACTAACTTTGATTTGACTCAAAACTTGGGAAATGTCATATGGAACACACTTTGGAAAGGTAAGATTGGAAGGGAGATTGACAAACTCATTAGATGAAATGGGATTTTTGATAGTTTGGGCATGGGGAGAAGTATGAATCTTGTTTGGGACAGCAAGAACTTTGGAATGTGTATATTTCTTAGGAACCTCTTTAGGAATACTAGAAAGCAATGGATTTTTAGATTTAGCTTGAGGCCCTGCTCCTTTGACAACTCTACTCCTAGTATTATAATCCTTTTCTTGAACAACAACAACGTTCATCAATAACTACCTATCCTCCTCAGATGGGATTCCTTCATCATACTTCTTTATCATTAAAGCACTTAAATATTAAAATTAATTATTGGGAAATTCAAAAGATTGTACATTATCTATTTCTAAAGTATGAGATGGAGGAAGAAGAGGTATGCGGTGAACGCAATCCCAAAAATAAGAATCAGTTCTAGCATTTATTACCTTAGTTAAATTTGCTCCTTGCTATGATCTTATATAAGCACCCCATCATGCATGCATCATCATCGTGTTATCATCATCAGCTTCCTCTTCTAATTTCTGATCTACTTCATATGGAACATGGGGCATGAAACATCCGTCACACCAATCGCTTACATTTTTTTCAATAACAATAGCTCGAAGACAAAGGATCATGCACCATTCTATTTTCCCTAGCTTGGGGATGTCTATTTGCAGATCCCATGGGTCCCTTGCCTCTATCATCAGATCTCTACTCATTTCTAGGATGATTGGTAAATCTATCTTAGCCTTGTTGCTTATGCTGACCTTGTGAACTCTACCCAATTCCTTTCTTTTCCTAGGCTAATTTGTATGAGATTTTTTTGACAGATCTCTGCCAAAGTTTTCACAACTTCTTCCAAATCAGTAGCCTTACTTGCTTGAGGTTTTTCTGGGTTAACCACTTTCACACCTTCCCTCTTAGGAGGCTTTCTAATTGCTTTAATGTTATTCTCAATTTACAGAGCCATGGTAAAGGCCTACCTCAAATTGGTAGGGTTTTGTCCCTAAAATAGTAAGCAACTTTCTTATCAAATGCATCTGAATACTTTATAAGACAAGATTCACTGCATGGCCTTAAAATTACAGGTAATCTCCTCAATGTATTATTAAATCTATTGTTGAAGTCATGCACTTGATTCATTAGGATTCTTTTTAATATTCTCAAATTCTGACAAAAGAAACCTAGGATCCATTTTAACACCATACTTTGTAATCTAAATGCATTATTCATTTCAGTCCAAGAATCAATGGAATTATCTCGACATAGCTTTATACCAATCCTCTTGCATCTTCTTCCAAAGTATGGATAAACAATTTGACATATACATCTTCAAATTTAATCTCAAAGTATTCCATCATGTTGATAAAAAACTTTAAGTGCTGATCACCATTTATAGAATTATTTCCTCCTTGGAACTTTGGTATTCTATTTCTTATATCTTGGGAATTACATTTAGATAACCAAATCATCCCTCTAAAATTTATAGGACCAGAGGTATTTACAAAAATGGAGTTCTTGGTGGGGATGGGTGATGTTGTTTTAAGGAGGTGACCTTGGAGGAGAATCAAAATGATAAAGGACAAGGGGTCTTTGAAACACAAGGGTATAATTTTCAAAATGGATATCCCCTAAAGGCCTTGTTTCTTGGAAAACCCTATCAACTTTGGAAAACATAGAGGTAGAATGAGAAGAAAACTTTTCAAATTCAAATGAAGGCCCCTCTCTAGATAGAGAATTAAATTCCACAAAAATACTACCTAATTTAGAAGCACTTGAATAGAAATATTCAATGATAGACTGATCACTTTCATCAATGGAGATCTCTTTCCTTGATTGTTGATCTTCTTCCTTCTGAATTTGTTTTTCCTAGCTCTAGAAATAATGTCCTAGTAGGATCCTTAGTGAAGAAATATCTTCTTCCTTCTAGATTTGTAAAGATTAGTAACAAATCTCACTTGACAGAGGCTAAGACAATGGTATTTATCAAAAAATAAGATCAACATGGAGTCGCCACTAAGAATTTCCACCTTAGTTGTGTAAATGCACTAAAAATATGATTTTTCAGATGTTTGTCAACACTAGAAACTAGAAATGGAAAGATCTGACCTTCCTTTACCTAGATTTATCAATGAAACTTAGTGCAATAGTTGTAGAAAATAGAAATATTGCACACGAAACTTGTAAATTTGAACACTTCTTATAGGGTTAACACAGGATGATGTTGAAACAATGTACTAGCACTTAGAGCATATAAGAAATGTTTACTGGTGGCATGATTATGAATCGCAATCACAATGTCCCCGAAATGACTCCACAAATGGTGTCGGTACCCAAATTGATTCTCCCTCGTAACTTGAGTAGCATCAAAAATTTGATAGGAAGCTTAGAGAAAATCTATCATGTTGTGTGTAATTTTGTAGCCGAGAAAAATGCAACTTGCTCTTTCTCACTCAGATGTGGAGAAATGGGTAGCACCCTTAAGAGGATTTGATCTATCCTCACTACTTTAAGGTTGTGCCTTTCAACCAAGGTGAGAGGACCCTTTTGTAGCCTTATATTTGTGGAGGAGATGGAGATTTCCTTCTTTGCAAAGTTATTAAGAAGACCTTGAAGAAACTATGATCAATACAACAAAAATCAAACTCTCGCGAGTTGTCACACTAGATAATGGAGATATTTTCTAAGCAAGGTTCAGGATACTAAAGACAATGAAAACCTGATTTCTTCTACATGTTTTGGTAATAGAAATTATGCATTTGTACACACATAGGACAAACAGGGGTAGTATGGGTAATATTGATTGTTTTTAAATGAATTTTGGTAGGAGGTGAGGTAGAGTGGACTTTGATTCACCGATCTTTGAGATATTTTACAAAAATTAAAGGCTTGATAGAAAAAATGCTTTAGAATAGCTAAAATGTTCCTTTAACTGTAAGGTGTGCTTCAATGGAGGCCCAGATCAAAGACGTTTTCACACAAACTTTAATAATCCAAAATGAAGGCTGAAATTGAAAACTTAATTGAACATTGTTAACCTTTGTTTTATCATGCCTAAGATACCCTCAAAGGCTAACAAACAATCTTATCATCATGCTAGAGTAAAGTGATTTTAAATTTTTTATTTCACTATCAAATGAAAAATCTTCTGATAAATGAAATTACAAATGCCACCAAACTATCGCAAGGATAAGATATTGTGTGATTCACAAATATTTCAATGTAAGATTGCAATGGGAACAAGAAAAACTATTTCCGACATTCTTAAATGAAGCAGATACAATTTTTCTTAAAATCAAACAAATATTAACTCTAATTTTATTAAATGCATCAACAGGGAAAGTATCTAGAACAATCTCGAGCTTGTCAATGGTTGTACACTTGCAACCACCTTCACACAATAAAATTTAACACAATAAATAAATAGGTTCTTTGAGATGATTTCTTAGAAAGATGGGCTCTATCAAACTTTTCTCTTAGGAATTAACTCCCGACCTCCAACACCCAACCGTTTGCATCACAAATTCATGCAATTTATAACAGAGTTTACCCCCCCAAACGAAAAACATTCAAAGCACCATTGCTTTTTACGATTTTGATCATGGATCCCAAAATTAGATTTACAAAAGAGTTATTAGGTGTTCAGAGGGAAAATCTCTTCAAATATTTCCAGCATTCAATTCTTCACCTGGTAAATCACTCTTCACTTCACGTGCCAACTACTTCCTCCTCTAGTCTTTCGAATCTATTTTCTTGCATGCCAAGGAAGGAAAGATTGGAAAATCATATCGAATCCGATAGTTAGATCACATCTTAATGGTAAAATACATTTTAAGATCTTCCTAGCAAATCAAGATATCAACTAGTTTCTTACGTGCCAAGGAAAGAAAGATTGGAAAATTAGATCGAATCCAATAGTTAGATCACATCTTAATGGTAAAAGACATTTTCAGATCTTCCCCACAAAATCAAGATATCAAATTAATTATCCTCTTCATTTGACATGTAGGAGACACCAAGAAATGATAAAAAACCATAAAAATTTGTATCCTTAGGAGTTTCGTAGAGAAAAAATGGTAGAAAATCAGATATAGATGCATAGTTGCCATTAATTTCCCTTTTGAATTTTAACCTTCCACGTGGAAGATCCGAGTTAAGACAAGCCCTGGGTTCCTTTTTACCTTTTACACTCTTTGGGAAAAAATTCAAAATTTCTAATTTTTCTCCCCCCCCGCGCTTTGAAAATGGGATTGACACGTGTCCCAATGTGGGTCCCAAAGGAACCACAACTTGACTTTTCTATCTTACCTCTTTTTTGGAAAAAGGATTTTTTTCCAAATTTTCCCCACAAGTCCGTACCTCCGCCGTTGACTAAAGAAAATTTTGACTATTCCCTGTCGGGATTGTGGGTCATTTTGATGACTTTAATCTTTTAAACAATAGGGGGAAAATCCAAGTTGCCTTCCAATGGCCCACATCCCTACCTTTTGACTTTTCAAACTGCCACATGTCTCAATGGCACATTTTGAGATGGCCCCAAAAAGTAGAGACCCCAAAAAAATGTGGTCTCAACACGTGTCTCGGTCTGAAAATGTGTTAAAAAGTTGAATTTTCTAAAGGAAGGCACCATGTGTCTAAGGTCCAAGATAGTCTTCTTTGGCCATTGAAAAATCCAAGCAAAATGCCAAGTGAGAGGAAGCCTCCAAGTATCCTCTTGGCACTTCTTCAAAATAAAACTTAAGGTCCAGCCCCCAACATGCACGATCCCTCCACATGTATTAGGCCCTTTAGGAAGTTTCTTTAAAAGTCTAAGTTAAGGAAGGCCCGATGAAAAACCTCCACGTTTCTTTATGGCGCAACTTCACGATGGTCCCCAAGAGCAGAGACCCTGAATGAGCGTGGGCTCACCACATGTCCTAGGCCTTAGAAAATTTATTTTAAAAGTTTAAGTATAGAGTGGAGCCGACGTAAGCCTCCATCTATCCCTTTGTCACATTTGTTAAGGTGGGAACCTAAGGCGATCTTTAAATGAGCACCACCCACCAAAAACCGTACTGCCACATGAAAAATTTGTCTAAGTCTAGGAAAAGTAGCGGAATCCTCCACCTGTCCCCCAAAGACAAACATATAAATTTGATAGGAAAAACACACCCATCAAATTGTAAAAATGCAGGAAACCACTGTTTGAGCCTAGAGATGAAATTTTCTTCAAGGACAGAGAATTTGGAAATGTTGTAAGGTTCGAGACATGATCCTCTCGAGCTACATTAAATCACGTTTCATCGTATTTGGGACAAAAATTACAGGACAACAACACACAATTGCGGAAAATGGAAGGAAAGGAACAGACGTAGAGTTGTATGCCCAATTTACGTACACCTTTAGATGGATAGAGAAATGAAAAATAAATTCTAGATATTTAAGTGCTCTTCACCATGGAAGGAACTAATCATGGCAACCATATGGAGGATAGAGTCTTCAAGAACCAAAACGAGGAGATAAAAAAATGTGACAAAGGCTGCAAACCGAGGGATTTTAATATCAAATAGAACGAGACTAATTTGAGCACCAACAAAATGTTCAACATGGCTTCCCATGTGTGCCATGGGTGAGGTGATTCATTGAGAGGGGTTGGTTGGAATGTTTGAGTTGAAAACTTTTCCTAAAGACACAATGATTTCACTTAAGTGACAAAATAGTTCATCTCCTTGGTGATGCACTATTTTAAACCTAATTAAATTTTGAACAAAGTGTAAAGGTGAAATGGGTCTTCCAAATTGTGCAAAGGGTTTAGGATGATTATAGAGACATGACCAAATTACCCGTGAGTGTATAACACTCACATAACCACCACAAAAAAAAATTAAGTGAAGAAAGACATCATATCTTCTCTCCTTACCTTGGCAAAGAATTTTTTTTTACCTCATGCACCTTTTCACCAAGTGGAAATGTGAAATATTGCATCTAGTTTGTGAAAATCCTCCATAGACACATTTAGAATCCCCGCTTCACCAAAAGTTGCCAAAAATAACACCAGAGAGTGATTCTTTTCCCTCGGATCTTCCCTAAGAGTTAACATGGAAAGAAATATTTTATTTTGACTAAAAATGTCTTCTAAAATCATTAAAATGAGTTTTAATAGCTGATTATGCTTGAAATACGAAATTTACCCCTTTTTTATTCTTATCAAGCCCGTGCGCCCGAGAAAGAGACCGCCACAAAAATGTATCATAATGAAAAGGAGACCAACACATTTAAAGTGAAAATTAAATTACATAGGTCAAATTTGTATTTTAATTAGGAATTTACTCTTTATATAACTCTTGTAATGAACATTTAAATCCTCACCGAGATCAAGGATCTTCATCTCGCCTTTTCGAGCCTAATATCTCAAAATTCGACATTATAATCTTCCAAAACATTTTGTAGATGTGAATTGGGCCTCCTTATATTTCTGATGATTATTTTTTCACTTAAAAATATCTCGATACTACAATTCAATTATGAACAATCCCACGTGCATTTTTACTACTTTCATTTCCCTATACCATGTTATAAATAGGCCGATGTTGTATAACTTGTTCCTAAATCTATTTTTCCTTTCAAAATTTTCTTAAAATCTCTATAATAATCTCATATCTCTATCCCACACTACTTTTATGTATTATCTATTCTTGTTTTATAACCAAAGGGTGTTCATTAGGTGCAAAAAGTCTTGAAAAATAGGTCTTTTTGGGTCTCCGAAAAAGTTCCTTTAAATTGATAGAATTAAATCCACAAACTACTTCCCACTAACTTACCTACACATGAAAATCACTTCAAAAATATTTTTATCACATCCCTCTCAACCATAATGGGGTTTACATAGTCAACAATCGTTTCAGCAGGCAAGTTTACATTACCTCGGTTTAAGGTTTTTTTAGTGTGCGCTTAGTTGTCATGGCAAAATAATTTAATTTTTCATGCTCGAAATTTTACATAACAACATTTATCTCTAAATTGGGTAATTTTTTTGGCTTGAAGAACTTGAGGAAGAAGCAAGCAAGAACCAAATAATCTCAGACACTAAGAGGACTAGTTTCTCCTTTAGACTATAGAGTCATTCCATAACCAGGATGGATATAACAAAACCTATTTATTGAACACAACACACATCGCAAATAAACACATGATAGAATGGAAACGATGATGAAAAGGGATACACAAAAATATATACTCACCAATGTTACATGCGGGGACAACAATCTTTTACTATTTGAATAATTTCAGATATTTCCCATCATGAGTTGATTCCAAGTGAGTGTCATCCAGATAAGATATTTGTAAAGTGTTCTACCCATATGTGTCTTGTACATGAAATTGACGATCCAAAATGAATCAAACTTTCCACAGATTCCATTTAGTTCAATCCTCTTATCCCATAATAGGATAAGATAGCCAATATAGAAATCTCTCTTCTTCACTTTCATATCTTCTTTACTTTCAATTGATGGTCTCTTATCCGGTCAACCACCAAGACCCTATCTTCACGTGAGACTTTCCAAGTACAAAATTATTTTATCAGGTAACTCTTAGAACTCACCATCTTCCACTTCTTTGATCTCGTTGCAATTCCACTAACTCTATAATGATTATAACTTCTATATTTATTCTATATAGGAGTTAAAACAAGGACATACCAATATCCTTTTGTGAGTGATCCGATCAGCCCATAGTGCATCATATAGCTTCTTATGCCAAGTTCTCTAATTTTAATCTATAAGCATCCACATACATTTTGTAAGTTCCTTGATACTAGATTCAATTAGACCATTCCCCCGAGGGTAATAGTGAGATGCTTGTGCGAAGGATATCCCATATCTATAGTAGAAATCAGCTTAATTCCATATAAGAGAAATATGTGCCATTATCACAAAGTATCTTCTGTGAAATGCCAAAATGAATAATAATTATTTATTTGATAAATTTACACTTCGTGTCTAAATTGGCTTGCTTGATCGATATGACCTCCACCAACTTAGTGAAGTAGTTCGTTGCTATGAGGATGAAGGTATGACCTACACTTAAATTTGGATTAAGAGCACCAATGAAGTCTAGACCCCATTTTTGGAATGGATCTTCAATCATCACTAGTTTGAGAAGTAGTGAAGCGAGTTGTGGCCTTCCCACAAAATATTGGCAAGGCTCACAATTAGATACCCATTTTTAAGAATCTTAAAAGAGAGTATGCTAGTAGTACCCTCAAAGGATATTATGTATAGTTATCGTACACACCCAATTTTACACGTGCTACATCATGTCGAACAAATCAAAATAACCAATGATGATTAATATCTTTTCAAGTGGTTTTGAGTCCAATTTACCATTTTAAGTATATATTTGTATCTTAGAATTCTTTCCTTGTTCATTCTCATGATTTTCGTGTTTTCCTTTCTCATTCTACGCAATATTTTTCCTTATCCTTTGACTTCAAGTCATGGAATCACAGAGGTAGTTACAAAACCTCCCGGTGGTTACACAACCTATAGTATACCCAAAGTAGTAGAGGTTGTATAACCACCTTGATAGTTTATAACCACCCCTCTTCGCGTCACTAGGTGTTTATATGTTGTTATTCTTTAGCCTTCTCTCGGTGTATTCTTAATGCGCATCAACTTCTTCAAAATTAAATTTAGCACATGTTTCTTAGTCAAGTTGGTTGTTCTTGGTCTCATTTGATACGTATTAACTTCCCCTTCCTTCCTTCTTGATTAATTTGAATTAATTGCCCCTTCTTTGAGACATGTGGCATCTCTTTGATGTCAAATTACTTAGACCATTTCTCTTCCATTTTCCTATAAGATCCAAGCTTCTATTCGAGCATTGGTTATATATTTTTTTGTGATTTTCGTTGTTATTCTTCCGTAATCTTTCCAAGAAATACACAATCAAGCCTAGTTCTCTTGCATTTTTATTCTTTTTCCCGCATTACAACCAGATTACCCGCAACCCGCTCTGCTCCACAACTTCTTCATTACTTCTTTTGCACTACCTCACACAGTTCCTCTGGATTCATTTGAGCACCAAATTGGAAAAAATCTAAGGGGACAAAGAGTTAAACCATCATTGGGTTTTTCACAACAGCTACGAACTCTAGGTTGGGGATGTACTTGGTTTTCTTGAAGCTTTATTTAATTTCTTTATATTTCAATTCACAATTTGATTAGAGTATTCAAGTCAATAGAAAATTCATTGTTTTAGTTTCCATTTTTTTGCATAAAGCTTCTAGTGGAAGATGTTTTTGTTTTCACCAAATCACAAAGACCCTCCGGTTTTCAAAGTGTGTGTGCTTGAGCTAACAATATGACTAGGTAACATGGGTGTTATCTCCAAGTTGTGGGACTTTCTACTTTACATAAACCTCCAAATAAATTTGGCTCTTCTTCCTAATCCTAATGCAAACTAACTCTACTGAAATGAAGCTACTATTATCTCTATCCTATAATTTCTGAGTGACCAGGGAGAGAGAAAGAACATGAAAATGAAGGAAAACTACACTATAAATGTGATGCACCAAAATAAGGGAATCAAAATAACTTTCTAATGTGTGAAAGATGGAAGAAAAGTACATACTATAGAGGGTAGTAATAGTTCTCCATAGTCTAGCAAATGCATTCACAACGAATATTTCATACACACACAATGATAATGAATCTCTCGAAAGAGCATAAAGTAGACACAATATATTTGCAATAAGGTTGAAGAGGCAAGAAGAGTGCAAAGAAAAATAGCAAGGGAAAATACATCCACAAACTTCCACCTATTGCTTCATGATATGCATAGTTCAATCTATTACAAAATAAAGGCATGGATCTCGCTGCTGGCACGAAACATCAAGTTGGTTAGGCAGTCATGGGGAAATAAGCCAACAGTGTAGTGCGGGCATAGCCCTCTTTGAGACAACAAAGTGAAATTGGTTTATTTCTAATCTTCCAAGTAGGAATCAGTGCAAATCTACACTATTCTAACTTTAGGGGTTTAGGATCTCATCCCAGAGAGGTAGTTCTAACTACGAAATGTAAAGGTAGGAGGTAAGGAATGGAGGAGGGTAGATCTCAAGGAAGAAAAGAAATGAATTCCAAGACTGGAAAGGTCGAAGGTTTATGTTTTGAGCTGGTAGTAAACAAAGCCAAGCTTACTTGCATAAACAATTAAAGCAATACTTGATGAACATATGACAATAATAGGAATGAATTCAATAGAATAAAAACATAGATCTAACTTAAGAAAGATCTAATGTAAATAACACACACATTGAGCACAAAGTCTCGAATATGTATATTAATATTTGTTTTGTTACAAGAAAACACAAATTATTTCTCTCCTCACTTCTCTTTTCATATAAAAGTGTCCATCCCGAATACAACAAGTATTCAAGTATTTATAGAAGAACAGAGGAAAGAAGACAAAAGCAAACCAACCACTAATTACAAAATCTATTACAAGATATTTACAAAATATCTAAAAAGTCAAATTTTGACTTTGGGAAAGTTTTTGGATGGTAACATCCCATGGGGTAACATGGATGATGTCATCGTAAATGTCAACAAGCTTTTTAAATATTTTACAAAAATGATCAAAGCGTACACAAGAGGTGAAACTACTCATCATCTCTTTTCTCAAACATGGTCTCTTACTTTTGATCAAGAGAGTCGATGTGACACTGCACTCGATATTCCATAAACTTGCTGATCATCATTTGAATTTGATCATGATCTAGACCTTTGAAATGGTTTCTAATGACTTCACAAGTTTCTTTTTCATTCTTGAGCTTGTCAGGTAATTCGGTGAAAGTTTCGCATGAATCGATCAAAAATCCGAAAAGTCACAAAGAAGCTAGAAGGTTATTGATTTACTCTCAAAAAGTGACATCTGGTACTAAACCTTGAGTGATGACATTCTTGAAGAACTCGAATGTATCATCTCGCTTCTCTCAAGTTATGACGATTCACCGAGCATTCTTGGAGCCATTTTTGTAACTATTTTCTCTATGTTGTATCATGCGTCCAGGGCTTCATCTTTGATTTTATCTATCCTCTCCAGGATATATTCCATTTGATCAACCCAGTAATCTAAAGAGATGAGAGCTTTGTTATGTGCATGTGGGTGATCGATAACACCGACCTTCAATAGGTTGTTAGCTGGGCAGTCAAGCATGGCTTGAAATGTTTCATGTTGCAACCTCGGCGTTATCTAACTCCTTGGTGAGGGAACCTGCTACTACTTGTAGCTCCTTATTTGCTTGGGTTATATCCTGGTAGAGCATTATGAATTTCCCAATCATCTATTCACCATCTCTAAGGATCCACTCAATCTAGGATGATACTATTGTGCCTTGTTCACCAATCTTAACATATTCATTTATTTTATCCTAACTAAGAACTTCAATGGGTTCAGCGGAAGTTAAAGGAGGAGAGTTGCCCATTTTCTACAATGCTTGGAGGAGATGCTTTTTCTATTCCTCGAGTATTCTCTTCTCCTCATTTTCTTCTTGAATCTTCTTACAGAGAGCATCTACCGCAAATAAGGCTTCTCCCGAAGGCTTTCGGATGAGGTCCCCTTTGTGACTTGAGTCATTGTGAAGTCTATGGGGACAGATCCTTCTTTTCCTAGGTGGGATTTGGGTAAGCAATCTTGATGACTCTCTCCCCCGAAGTGCTTTTTGAAAAGTGAGTTATTGCTTTCTATTACTTGGGTCCCTTCTTTAGAATGATGGAGAAGTCCATGAGTGCGATGGGAACCTTTCTCTTATGTTGACTCGGGTGGTCAGAAATCCAACTAGGACTTATGGGAGTAGGAGTAGAGGAAGTAGAAGAAGAAATGAGAGTGAAAGGGGGAACAACTATGGAGGCCTCGGGAAGAATGTTGAAACACTCGGTGGTGGCATTAACAAGGAGTCTAATGCAATGCTACTTGTAGGGCCCGAGTTACTACAGGAGAAGATAAGGAAGTGGAAAAAGAAGGGATTTGTAATTAGATGGAGGGAATACTAGGTGAAAAATCCGAGAGAGGAGAAGATGGAAGAGGTGGGAGATAAAGGGAGGAAGGTAGAAGGGAAGACACATCCATAGGAATAGATGTTTCAAAGTGATAGGAGGAGTTGAAGAAATAGAAGAAGGAATGTTGGGTACCTTTGCGAGTTGTAGTCGTGATAACACCTTGGGTGGATGTATCCATTAAAACCTCTATCATTTCATCCTCTTTACGTAGGGCCAACAGTCGACCACTTGGTTCTCGGAATTAGAAGGAAGGCCTTCGAGAGCTTCTTCTTGTTTGCTTGATTCACCCTCCTTATCCTTTCCTTTTGCTTTTGACACTTGAGTTGGTCTTGGAGGTGCTCTACCTGAAGGAGAAGTAGTGAAATCAACTCTGAGGTAGGTGAGACCATTCCATTTGCACCAATGTTTGGTGCATTGCAACGTGGGCTTAACCCTTTCCTAAATGGTCTTTGGTGCTTTGGCTCTGTCGATCTCCGCAAATGGCCAATCATCCCCATCTATGTCAAGGTAAACCTGATCAACTTCTTGATCAATCTCTTGGAATTCCTTTGGGATGATGGCTACACCATAGTGGATGATCTCATCCAAAACTAGCCAGGAGTGATCCTTTCACCTGATGTTTATCTCATGTGTCAAGTCGATCCAAATGACCTCAATCTCAGGAACATGGATGGGATTAATTTTTTCCTTTGGGAGGAAACTCTGGCAATCAAAGGTGGGCCTTACTTCGGGAAGTTGTGCTTCAAATTCAGCAATTCCATCTCAAAGACATCTCCCGTGCTTTGGAAAGCATGGGGCAGGTGTATCGACCAACTACAAGGGGGAATGGAGTTCATCCTTTCTTTCTCTTCATGTACTTCTCTTAGTAAGTGATTAGTTTCCTTGATAACTCCAAGAGGATCAGATTTGGCCCTATAAACCTTGGAAGATTCATCGGTTCTCCCTCAAAATTCACCGCTTTGAGGTATGTGAATGTGGGGAATTGTGTGAACAATTCTCCCCATTTATTTTTGGTAGAAATCACACTCACGCGGTCCGACCGTGTCTCATGTTCGACCTCAGCAAGCCGATTACCTCATAGAAGAAGGCATCATTAAGCTTAGAGAATTGGGAGATGTTGGCCTCGAGCTTCACCTTTGGGTTGAACTCATATATCTTGACCTGGGGCCATACCCCATTTCGAGCTAAGCCTGTGAAATCCTTTCTACCGCAAAGCAACAGATATAATGTAGGAATTCATGTAGAACTTCCTAGTTGTTAGAACTTGTTGAGCTATTGGGAGATGGTGTCATGATGATTTTTCCCACCAAAACACTCGATCAGTGCATTCTTGTTCATGGTTTCCAATACCTCAACATCCATTTGTGGAAATAATGGGCACCAGGGAGCCCAAATACTCTGTTTAAGAAGGTGATTGCATCACTCAAATATTCATTGAAGTCACTATGGTGGATGGTTTGTGGCCATCTTCTCACTAGCTTCTTATTCTTTAGATAAAGTTCATTCATCATTTACATACATTTATCCTCATTATCATCCCAAGCCTTCTTATAGTCTTCGAGACTTATTTCTACACATTGCTCAGGAATGCCCAGATCATTTCAAAGTGACAAGCTATGAGGTCTATGATGGGCCGTTGTTCTTTATTTTCCACAAATTTGGTGTCTTTGTTATAGCACCGGGGCAACTAACATGATAAACTCATTATCTACGGACCGACTAGCAGCCCACTACAAAGTGCAATCCATCGCCCACCAACTTATTCATCCATGTGTCACTACTTTCTGGTTAGTCCTTACCCAAAATTCATCAATATCAATATGGCCCACTCGAGTCTCGATGTCGAGGCTACACTCTACATATGAGTCAAGCATTCTGACTTTCTGATACTTATACTTCATCTCTTGTTCTGACTACTTAGCTTTGGCTTTAGCTTTAGTTGGTTTCTTGCTTGATGAAGACATGTGTGAGCTCAAGGATGGATGTTGTTTTTCTACAAGAAGAATCAGGGAGGTCCAACACATAAGAGCCATGTCAATTATCATGTTATTCATAATAAAAACTTACAAAATGAAGAATGAGAAATTATAAGGCTTATGGCTCAAGGCACGGAGTTCACAACATGCTATAAAGGCTTAAAATTGTTGGACACACTTTCAACAAAGTGTTGAAATGAAAAAGTTATGCCTAATGTTGCCATTAGGAAATTTGTGCCAAGCGAAAGGGCATAATTTTGTAAGGTGTTGCATGAGGAAATACAAAGGCTGCGAAGGGTAAAGCGTGTGGCGCAGTTTAGAACATGAAACATGTCATGTTGATGTTAAGGGAGTTGCACCTGCACCAAGGGAAGAAGTGCTTAGCTGGGTGTTGAAGCGCTTTGTGTTGCATGGGTTTAGAGTGTGCCAAGGTAAAACTTCAAAATATGTTGCAAGAAAAATCAGTGCACCAAGGGAAAAGCACGTGGTATAGTTTTGAAGCACACAACATTTTATGTTGATGTTGTGCTAGTTACGCCTACGCCCTACAAAGGATGTTAAGTGTTATTTCAATCAGGCACGATTTAGGTTACGCTTTGGAAGAAGGTAAAGTGCGCTGAGGCATAATTTTGGTAGATGTTGCAAGGAAGGATAGTGTGCCATCAATTTAACAACTTGGCTTATTTTCTTGGTTTCTCTTCCTCTCTCTTTTAAATTTCTCAGATGGTAAAGAGAGGGTTTTTATCTGGCAAGGAAATAGCAAGCGGGGGAAAGATGAGTTTTGATTATTTCAGGTAGGGGTCTTCCGTGATTTGTAGATCTCGGAAGGAGAGGTAAAAGGGCTTTCAGCTAGTTTGATAATTTATTAGGTGTGTTTCTTTAGATTTTACCTTTTCTTCACCAACCCTAATACCTAACACAACAAAAACAAAAACAACAACAAGGAGAGGAGCCACTTACTGGATTTATAAATGATGAAGAGTGACGTTTGTGACCACAAGTTCAAAAATGACATGTAGTGGTGACAAGGACAAATGACAGCACGTACTAGAGAAAACACTTTTTTCAATTTTCAATTTGTGAAAATGACAGGTGTCGGGTGCCTATTTATAGGAAAATTGGCATTTATTACTTCACCAACTACTTTTGGCACACTTTTTAGAGTGTCGACACACGTGAAAATGCACCTTAGCATAATTTTATTGACGTTGGCACGAGTTTTCTAGTGCCTTAAGTGCACATTTCCGGATGTCAATAGAACATTATCAGCGCTAAAGGGCTTACTAAGGGGTGCACATTTTGGTATGTCGACATAACAATTTATGTGCCTTAGGTTTTATGAGTGGGTGTAGATTCTTTGATGTCGAGCCAAGAATTCTTTTGCCTAGTTAAAAATATGTGCTTTTGAGAGTGTTGACATGCAAAAAATTGTGCCTAGGGAAAAAGCTGAAAAATGGCTAAGTTTAGAAATAACTTGATTTTTGAAAGGGAGTTTTAGGCCATTTTGAACATTATCAGACTTCTTTAGGGGACTAAAACATTATTTTTGTATGGTTACCTGCAAATTTCCCTTGTCAATTTTGTAGGATAACACTGGCTCTTTCTGGGGACTATCTTTAAGTGAAACTTAAGGGTAGAGAATCCCATATTTTCATGTGCCTATCCATTGGGTTATAGTGAGTCAAAAATAAGGGTGACCCAAAATGGAAGGAAGGGAACACACAACAAATAGAAAGCAAACACACAACAAATGAAAACACACACAATGAAACCAAATCAGACAAACAAGAGAGCAAGCTCTACTTCTTGAAGACCTTCATGTGTTGCCCGCTATAGGGCAGCGGGAGCTCGGTTCCATCCAGATATGAGAGATAAAAATATTCTCTCCATTGAGCTGTTTGATCTTGTATGGCCCTCTCCAAAGAGAGTCAAAATTCTCGTGCATACCTTTTAGTTCTCTTCATTTGTCCCACAGAAGAAAAAGATCTCCCACTTGGAAATCTCTCTACTTAGCTTTCTTTTCGAACAACCTCTTAACTTGATTCTAATGTTCAAGTGATCTTTTCAACCACCTTCACTTGATTTTCTTCAAGTTTCTCGTCAGGTACATGATCCTCTTTTCAAGAGAATTCTAAAAAGATTCATCTTCAATTTCTCGAGCCAAGCACAGAGCAAGAAGTTCTACGGAGATAGGGATTTCAACATCGATCCCATACAACACCTAGAAAGGTGACATGATGAGAGACCTCTTTCGGAGTGATACGATCTGCCCAAAAAGCATCGCATAATGATTTGTGTCAAGACCACTAGTTTTCATCAACTAGCTTCCATATGATAGTCACCATGTTTTTGTTGTTGGATTCTACCTGACCATTTCCTTGAGGATAATAATTAGAAGCATGAGCCAAGGTTATTCCGTATCCATAGCAAAAACCAATAAATTCCCATGAAGAGAAGTTAGAAGCGTTTTCAGCAATGATTTTGTGTGGAATTCCAAATCTCACAATAATATTTTCCTTGAAGAAGTTGCAAACAACTTCCAAAGTGGCATGCTTGACAGGTATGGCCTCCACCCATTTTGTGAGGTAATTTGTTCCTGTTAGGACATAACTATGTCCGGCACTCGATTGAGGATTGAGTGCTCTAATGAAATCAATTCCCCATTTCCTGAATGGTTCATCAATGATGACGGGCCTAAGGGGAAACGTAGCTAGCTTTGGTTTGCCAACAAACTGTTGGAAAAGTTCACATTTTGCTACCTAGGTGGCTATATCTTAAAATAGCATCGACAAGTAGTACTTCTAGCCCGAATGATTTTTTGTGCTTTGTCACTAATAGGAGAAGTGACCACCGCATGCAGATGAGTTGTGAAAACTTTCCAATAATTTACCTCTCGCGCTTGTCAACACATCATAGAAAAACACCATCAATTCCGTGTTTGTACAATCCATCATCTCATATGACATATCTCGGCTCGAGCTTCACCGTTCACTTTTCCTTAGTTATTAGGTGAGTTGGGCACTCTCCATAGGTGAGAAATAATGTGATGTCAGAATACCATTCATCATTGGTTGTGAAAATAGACCCATGGGCAAGGAATCCACTTTCTCGAGTTCATTTTTTTCTCCATCAATGTGATTATCATCTCTCTCTTCAAGTATCTCTAAGTCCTTATTTTCAGCCATTAGCTGACACAGGCCCTTACCTCTTACCAACTTAGTTGGTTTGATGTCTAGATCATATTCTTGGACCTTTGCAATCCAATTCCTCGTAAGTTCCCTAACTCCTTTTGAGTCGGGATAGACTTAACAAATGTGTCCTCGGAACCAACACTACTTTGTATGAGAATTCAAGATATAGTAGTAGAAAATTTTGATTTCTTTTACCATGGAAAAGGCATGCTTTTCCAATTATGACATCTTCAATTCATGAGGCTTAAGAGGAGAGCTCATGAAAGCAATTAGGATTTAATATCTTTGGAGTTCTTTTACATCAAGATAGTGATACAAAATGCGTAGACGCATAACCGTACATAATGAAGTCTTTGCTAAAGTCAAGACATACTGTAACAAGAGCATGAGCGACGAGGTTTTTATGTCTTTGAATGATGTCCTTCCATCGTCGCTCCATCGAATGTTTGGGACCCTTTCATCATATTAGATATATGTCGAGTCTTCTCAGACAAAATCAAGAACAAAGTTTCTAAGAAAATTTATCTTTCCGTAGAAAGAATGAACACTACTCTTGTTTATAGGAAAAGTAAGGTTTTGAATAGCCTTGACCCTTTTGACATCTATCTTAGTTCATTCTCTCGCTAATGACATGTCCTAGCAGCTTTCCTTCTCATGACCCCCAAAATTGACTTCTTGGGATTTAGTGACCTGCTCTTGGCAATTCAAATGTCATTTCACTTCCTATTTTGGAGAACACGGTCAGGAAGGTAAACATGACAGGATTTTCCCATCATAAATGCAAAGTTCATTTCGTTGATGGTAGCAAGGATATCCCAACAACATTCGATGTGGTGAAGGTATCCCAAGGAGTGGTGAACGTTGTTTTGAACTGATCTTCAAGCGTGACTTGAATTTGATTGTAACTGAAAAACCATAAAGCATAGACAACATTTCTAAACCGATTCTTTGCTGTAGCACTTGATCCATTATTGGTAGTGGAAAGTTATCCTTTAAGGATGAATGGTTCAAGTTGTGAAAGTCTACGCATATGTGTATCTTGTCATTCTTCTTTCATATAGGCACAATATTTGTAACCCAGGTATATGATGAATTGGAAAAATAATTCTTGCGTCCAGCATTTTCTGAATTTCAACCTAGATGGTACCTGAGATTTTGGGGTTGTAATGTCTTTTCTTTTGATGGAAAGGCTTGATGTCATCCTTGAGTGGGATGTCGTGCCAAATGTCCTTTGGCTTGAAAGACTTCAGATCAGCATAAGACCATGCTAATACATCCATGTACTTTTCAAGAACTTAATGAATTTTCACTTTTCCTTGGGTGTACAACACTTCCCGATATTCACGGAACGAGGATGTTCCATAGTACCCAAATTGACAGATTCAGTTTCCGGAGAAGAGGAAGGATCATCCTATCGCTTTTTCTTAACAAAATAGTCATGATTATCAAATAATCATTCTAAGGAAACCAAACCTTTCATAATCTTATTTCCTTTGATATGTATCCATGTTTCTTTTTCAGCTTCATGTGCTTGACCGGTGAGAGACTCATGACACATAGAAGTTGATCCATCAAAATGGAGTTTTTTGAAATTGTCACTTTCTCCAAAAAGTGATAATTTGGTTTTCATCATTGAACACTTGCTGGTGTTGTGAATTATCCGGCAACAATTGGGTGAAAAACCACTTCCTTGGTATATGTATTTTTTTAACCCCGGGTGAGGAGCATGAGAGAGGTCGAGACAACCAATGAATCAGCCATGTCATTTTGAGTTCACGTAATTTCTTTGGTTGAGAAAGTGTCAAAATCCTCGATGTTATCCCATACAACATTGCGGTAGTGTCTGAGCCGGTCATTCTTTACTTGATATATGCCTTTTACCTAATTGAAAATCAACTCAACATCACCTTGTACTTTTATATTCTTGATTCCTTTCTTTTTTACAAACTTGCACAAGTAGTAAGGATTCATACTGGTAGTATTATTCATATGAAGAAATGTAACTTGAAAGAAAAAAGGAAAATCTCCTCTTCAGAGATATTAGAACAACTCCAGCACCGCATCCACTTGTTACACAAATGCCATCAAAATGTAATGTCCATACTTTGTTGAGATCCTCTTCTTAGACAGAAAATCCATTTTATCTGAGTCAATGGACAGGAAGTAGTTCCCCATCCCTAATGATTCGAAAATAATCTTAGCCTTAGGGTCATCGGAGTTAGTGACTAGATATTTCTTTTGTGATTCTGGCTTTAATTTCTACATCACCCCTTTGATAGGAATCTTAGCTTTGGACAAGTCCATGTGAATTTCCCCACCAACTTCTTTACAAAATCTCCTCCCTAGCAATATTCTGTATGCTTGCTGGAATATCAACTACGAGAATAGTCATTTTTACCCTTTTCTCAAGAAATGCCGCAATGCAAACTGTGCATCCTTGATCCGACCAATCAATGGTACCTGCTTGGTTTCCATGGAGTAAAGCATTCACCAAAATTTTTAGTAAGTGTGAGGTCCAAAGCATGGGTAACCTTTTTGGCATGACATTATCAAAAGCTCCAAAATAAATTATAGAGTTACTTAGTTTGTGACCATTGATCAAGAGAGATAGGTAAAAAGGTTCAATTTTCTTTGACATGGAAGTCGAGGAAATGTTTACGCGAGATGAAGGAGGAATGGGAAGAATTGATTTTGGGGAAATGGCAGGAGGGATGGAAGTCTGGCTTTGGATATAATTAGTTAATCTTACAAGCTACTCTAGGTTGAATTGAAGATATTCAACTTCAGACATTTAGATCTTGGTCTTTTTGGCATGATCAATTATATTGAATGTGACCAAAGGTTGCGCTAACGAATAAATGAGTCCTTCATTTTGTGTTTGTGTAGGAGGATTATTGGTCTTTATGGGATTAGAGGAAGGCTGAATGGGAGAAGAAACAAGAGGAAAATATTTCTTTACAAAAGGTTTAACAAGAAGTTGAGTAGGAAGGGGCTTACCTCTTTTAGTGATTGTTGGAGGAGGAGTTACCACAACCTTTTCCTTTTGTTTTTCAAGCGGCAACTTTTGCTTCTTTTCCTTACGAGCAAGTGAAAACTGAATATGATTTTCTGCTCACATACCCTAGGGTACCTTCTTCTTCATTAGATTCCTTTTCTTGAAATTCCATATACCCAATAGTAGAGTCGCTAATCAGCTCACCGACATATTGATCATCTTCGCCTTACGACGAATGTTCTTCATAATTTGGATCATCTTCTTTGATTTCAACCAAAGCATTAACTAGAGGGGCTTCAATTTCTAACCTTGGAGAAGCAACAGGTAAATGCGGCCTTTGGGGGTGTTGTTGGGAGTGAAGTTCCTCCGTGGGATATCCCGATATGGAGTAGTAGATGAAGTTTGAGCTAATTACTTCTTTAATGAGAGTAAGTCATTGGCCATCTTATGGAATGCTGGATCTGATGAGGTAACCTGAGAAGAAGTTGAAGCCTTTGATTTGATGGCTCTCATCTTAACTCACTGGATATAAGAAGGTTTTCTTCAATCCAAATTTCCGTAGTTTGAGCAAGGGCCAAGGTGGGTATCCGTTCCTGTAAAATTAAGAAACTTACTTTTGAACTCATAGCGTTCAAGAAGAAACACTTTTGATTCTCTAATGTTGGCATCATGGCGGTGGCACACGGTTAATTAGTGAATTGAAATGGGTGATAAAATTACACATGGTTTCATTGGTCTCCTTCTTCATGTGAGTGATTTGTGACAATAACGCAAATGTGTCTTCTAAAGGTTTGTATCTATCCTCAAATGCAGTCTGTAATTTGGCCCAACTGGTGATGGATCTAGCTAGTAGATGTTGGAACCACCACTGCTATAGTCCCTCGCAAGTTCTCCGTAGAAGATTTGTACCGATAAGTCTTCATGAGTTACATCTAGGATGATGCATGACATAATAAACATAGCTATATGTCCATCCTTTCTTTTATTTTCACTCCCACTAAATTTCAGGAAAT
This sequence comes from Taxus wallichiana var. yunnanensis, assembly GCA_018340775.1. Lineage (NCBI taxonomy): Eukaryota > Viridiplantae > Streptophyta > Pinopsida > Cupressales > Taxaceae > Taxus > Taxus wallichiana. The sequence goes on from CM031238.1 coordinate 869,854,610, forward strand.
TTTTGTGATTTCGTGAGGGAGGGGGTTAATTGGATATGACAATGCTAGAGAGCCCATGGCATTTCCCCATGATACAAGAAAATTTATTTCCATTAGAAAATGGGAAAAGAACATGAGCAAGGAGTGTGGTTCCACTTAGTAAAAGATCACTACAAGTTGACGTCGAGGCACCCCGTGAAATCTGCTCTTTTGTGGAGGTGAGGCACTTCTTGTTGATTGATTTGCTAAACTTAGTGATGTGAATTTTTCTGGAGTGATACTAAAATCATGCCTTCAAGTAGATCAAAAATTGGATCAACTTCTCCACAAGCTCTTCTCGCCATGAGTAAATTGTTCACCCACCAAAGATATCTGCTCCAATCTACAACAATTAAGAGTAGATTTACAACAATCTTTTGTTTATACTTGCTGATTTTCTCGTGTTTCGGAAAAAAATAAGTAGCATGTACTTTTTCAATATTTAATTTTACCCTTTTTAATAACAATCGATTGTGGTTTTCTGACAAAGATTAATAAGGATAAAAACTAGGTTAATTTAGAAAGCTGATTTTCGGATCTTTGACCAATTTTGCAAGGTTTTGAAAATAACATAAAATGTCGAATCTCAAATCTACCGAAATATACAAGTTTTTGTGAAAACTCGGAACTAAAAGTTTCTATCTAGTCTAGATCTATAGATTTGTCTAAGGAAATTTTAAGTTTTGTTCACTTATGCAAAAATTTAATTTTTAACAAAGAGTTAAAATTTCCAATATGGTAGTGATTTTTGTAGTTTTTTATTTATTTCCTTAGTTTGATCCCCAGTAGAGTCGCCAAAAACTGTTGGTCCGAAAAACTGTCGGTTAGGTAGGTCATGGGGAAACAAGCCAACAGTGTGTAGGGCATAGCCCCTCTTTGAGACAGCAAAGCAAAACTAGTTTATTGCTAATCTATCAAGCAGGAATATGTGCAAATCTACACTATTCTAACTTCAGGGGTTTGGGATCTCATCCCAATAGAGGTAGTTCCAACTACGAATAGAAAGGTAGGAGGGAAGGAACGAAGGAGAGTAGATCTCAAGGAAGAAAAGAAATGAATTCCAAGATGGAAAGGTCGAAGGTTTATGTTTTGAGTGGTAGTAAACAGAGCCAAGCTTACTTTCATAAGCAATTAAAGCAATATTGATGAACATATGACAATAATAGGAATGAATTCAACAAAATAAAAACATATATATAACTTAAGAAAGATCCGATGTAAATAAAAACACACATTGAACACAAATTTTGAATATGTATATTAATATTTGTTTTGTTACAAGAAAACACAAAGTCCTTCTCTCCTCACTTCTCTTTTCATACAAAAATGTACATCCCGAATACAACAAGTATTCAAGTACTTATAGAAGAAGAGGAGGAAAGAAGACAAAATCAAACCTACCACTAATTACAAAATATCTTACAAGATATTTACAAAATATCTAAATAGTCAAAAGTTGACTTTGGGCAAGTTTTTGGATGTTAACATCCCATGGTGCAACATGGATGATGTCATCATAAATGCCAAAAAGCATTTTAAATATTTTACAAAAATGATCAAAGCATACACAAGAGGAGAAACTACTCCTCATCATCTCTTTGCTCAAACTTATTTTCTTGCTTTTGATCGAGAGAGTCGATGTGACACTACACTTGATATTCTATAAACTTGCTGATCATTGCTTGAAGTTGATCATGATCTAGACCTTTAAAATGGTTTCCAATGACTTCGCAAGTTTCTTTTTTGTTCTTGAGCTTGTCGTAATTCGGTGAAATTTTCACATGAATCGATCAAAAGCGAGATGAAGTCACGGCAAGCCGAGGTTATTGATTGATTATTAGTTAAAAGTGACCTCTCGACGCCAAACCTTGAGTGATGATAGTCTTGAAGCACTCGGAATGTATCGTCTTCTTCTCTCAAGTTATACGATTAACTCGAGCATTTATGGAGTAATTTTTGTAACTGTTTGCTCCATGTTGTATCATGCATCCAGGGCTTCATCTTTGATTTTATCTATCCTCTCTAAGATATATTCCATTTGATCAACCTGGTAATCTAAAGCAATGAGAGCTTTGTTATGTGCATGCGGGTGATCGATAACACCGACCTTCAATAGGTCATCAGCTGGGTAGTCAACCATGGCTTGAAATGTTTCATGTTGCAACCTGGCATTATCCAACTCCTCAAAGAGGGAACCTACTACTGCTTATAGCTCCTTATTTGATTGGGTTATATCCTAGTAGAGCACTGTGAATTTCCCAATCATGTCATGACCATCTCTGAGGATCCACTTGATCCAGGATGATACTGTTGCACCTTGTTCACCAATCTTAACATATTCATTTATTTTATCCTGACTGATAACTTCAATGGGTTTAGCGGCAACATAAGAGGAGCATTGCCCATTTTCTCAATGTTGGGAAGAGATTTTTTTATGTTCCTTGATTATTCTCTTCTCCTCTTTTTCTTCTTGAATCTTCTTGTAGAGAGCATCTACTGTAGACAAGGCTTCTCCCTGAAGGCTTTTGGATGAGGTCCCCATTGTGACTTGAGTCACTATGAAGTTTGTGGGGACGGATCCTTCTTTTCCTTGGTGGGATCTAGGGTAAGCAATCTCCATGACTCTCTCCCCAAAATTACTTTTTGAAAAGTGAGTTATTACTTTCTTCTTCTTGGTCCTTCTTCGTAAATGATGGAGAAGTCCATGGGTGTGATGGGAACCTTTCCATTATGCCGACTCAAGTGGTCAAAAATCTAACTAGGACTTATGGGAGTAGGAGTAGAGGAAATAGAAGAAGAAATAAGAGTAAAAGATGGGAGCAACTATGGAGGCCTCAGGGAAGAATGTTAAACACTTGGTGGTGGCATTGACAAGAATTCCAATGCAACTCTACTTGTAGGGCCTGGACTTACTATAGGAGAAGAGAAGGAAGCGAAAATAGAAGGGATATGCAATTAGATGGAGGGAATACTGGGTGATATATCCGTGAGAGAGGAGAAGATAAAGAGGTGGGAGTTGGAAGGGAGGAGGGAAAAGGGGAAGAAACATCCATAGGAATAGATGTTTTAGTGACAGGAGGAGGAGAAGAAATAGAAGAATGAATGTTGGGTACCTTTGCATTTGTAGTCATGATAACACCCTTGGTGGATGTATCCATTGAAACCTCTGTTGTTTCATCCTCTTTACCTAGGGACACCAGGTCGACCACTTATTTCTCAGAAGTAGAAGGAAGGCCTTCAGGATATTCTTCTTATTTTCTTGATTCTCTCTCCTTATACTTTCCTTTCCTTTCCTTTTCCTTTCGGCACTTGAGCTGGTCTTGGAGGTGCTCTACCTGAAGGAGAAGTAGTGAAATAAAATCCAAGGTAGGTGAGACCATTCCATTTGCACCAATGTTTGGTGCATTGTAACATGAGCTTAACCCTTTCTTGAATGGTCTTCGGTGCTTTGGCTCTGTCTATCTCTTTGAATGGCCAATCATCCCCATCTATGACAAGGTAAACCTAATCAACTTCTTGATCAGTCTCTTGGAATTACTTTGGGATGATGGCTATTCCATAGTGGATGATCTCCTACAGAGCCAGCTAGGACTGATCCTTTCGCCTGATGTCTATTTCATGTGTCGTCGATCCAAATGTCCTCAATCTCACGAACATGGATGGGAACAATTTTTTCCTTTGGGAGGTAACTCCCATGCTTTGGAAAGCATGGGGCAGGTGTATCAGCCAACTGTAATGGGGAATGGAGTTCCTTGTTTCTTTCTCTTCATGTACATCTCATGGTAAGTGATTAGTTACCTTGAAAACTCCAAGAGGATCAGCTTTGGCCTTGCAAACCTTGGAAGCTTCTTTAATTATCCCTCGAAATTCACCACTATGAGGTATGTTAATGTGGGGAATTGTGTGAAAATGCTTCCCATTTCTCTATGGCAGCAATCACACTCGGGCTCATATGATCGTGTCTCATGTTCGGCCTCAGCAAAGTAGATTACCTCATAGAAGAAGGCATCATTAATCTTAGAGAACTAGGAGATGTTGGCCTCAAGCTTCACTCTGGGTAGAACTCGTATATCTTGAATTGGGGCCATACCCCATTTTGAGCTAAGCCTACAAAATCCCTTGTTTCCATAAAGAACGTATATAACAAATTCATGTAGAACTTCCTAGTTTTTAGAACTTGTTGGAGCTGCTTTGGGAGATGGTGTCGTTGATGATTTCATCCCCAGCCAAAACATTGATTAGGTGCATTCTTATTCATGGTTTCCAGATACCTTAGCATCCATTTGTGGATATAATGGGCATCAGGGAGCCCAAATACTCTATTTAAGAAGGTGATTGTATCACTCAACTCTTCATCGAATCCATTATGGTGGATGGTTTGTGCCCATCTCGCTCACCGACTTCTTGTTCTTTAGATAAATTTCATTCATCATCTGCATACATATATCCTCATTATCATCCCACGCCTTGCGCACTGCCGCGAGACTATTTCTACATATTTCTGTGATGAGGAATGCCCAGGATCATTTTGAAGTGACGAGCCATGACGTCTATGATGGGCTGTTGTTCTTTATTTTCAACACATTTAGTGTCTTTGTTATAGTACTGGGCAACTAACATGATAAACTCATTATTTTTTGCACTTATCGACACCCACCGCAAAGTGCAATCCACTTCCCACCAACTTGTTCATCCATAGGCCACTACTTGCCTGGTTAGTCCTTACCCAAAAGTCATCCATATCAATATGGCCCAGCTCAGAGTCTATGATGTCAAGGCTACACTCTGCATATGAGTCAGGCATTCTGACTTTCTGATACTTATACTTCATCTCTTGTTCCAACTACTTAGCTTTGGCTTTAGCTTTAGTTGGTTTCTTGCTTGATGAAGACATGTGTGAGCTCAAGGATGGATGTTGTTGTTCTACAAGAAGAATCAAGGAGGTCCAACATAGAAGATCCATGTCAACCGTCATGTTATTCATAATGAAATCTTGCAAAATGAAGAATGAGCAATTATAAGGATTAGGGTGCAAGGTGTAGGTTCACAAAGATGATGCGAGAGGCTTAAAATTGTTGGGCGCACTTTCTGGGGTGTTGACATGAAAAATGTTTCACCTAATGTTGGCATGAGGAAATTTGCGCCAAGCCGAAAGGGTGAAATTTTGCAAGGTGTTGCATGAGGAAATGCAGCACCAAAGGGTAAACTGCATGGCATGGGTTTAGAACATGCAACATGTCATGTTGATGTTAAGGGAGTTGCACTTGTGCAAAGGGAAAGAGTTCTTTGGTCAAGCCAAGCAGTTTGTATTGCATGGGTTTAGAGTGCACCAAGGCACAACTTCAAAATATGTTGTAAGAAAAATCAGTGCACCAAGGGAAAAAGTGTGTGGCATGGTTTTGAAGCACACAACATTTTATGTTGATGTTGTGCTAGTTGCGCCTGCACCCTACAAAGGCTGTTAAGTGTTATTTCAACTGGGCGTGGATTTAGGTTATGTTGCAAGAAGGTAAAGTGCACCAAAGTGTAATTTTGGTAGATGTTGCAAGGAAGGATAGTGCGCCATCATTTTAACAACTTGGCTTATTTTCTTGGTTTCTCTTCCTCTCTCTTTTGGATTTCTCATATGGTAAAGAGAGGGTTTGTCTGGCAAGGAAGTAGGCAGGGGAAAGATGAGTTTTGATTTCTTCCAAGGCAGGGGTCTTCCAGATTTGTAGATCTGGAAGGAGAGGTAAAAGGGCTTTCAGCTAGTTTGATAATTTATTAGGTGTGTTTCTTAGTATATTTTACCTTTTCTTCACCAACCCTAATACCTAACACAACAAAAACAAAAACAACAAGGAGAGGAGCCACTTACCCAGATTTATAAATTATGAAGAACGACGTTAGGACCACAAGCTCAAAAATGGCATGTGGTGGTGACATGGACGGCTAACAGTGTAGAGAAAAACTTGTTTTAGTTTTCAATTCATGAAATTGACAGGTGTTGGGTGCCTATTTATAGGAAAACTGGTATTTATTACTTCACCAACTTCTTTTGGCACACTTTTTAGAGCATCGCCACAAGTGAAAATGCACCTCAAGACAATTTTATTGACGCTTGGCATGAGTTTTCCAAAGGCCTTAAGCGCACATTTCCAGATGTCAACATAACATTATCGGTGCCAAAGGGCTTACTAAGGGGAGCACATTTTGGTATGTCGACATAACAATTTCTAGCGCTTAGGTTTTATGAGTGGGCGTAGATTCCTTGATGTCGACATGAGAATTCTTGTGCCTAGTTCAAAAAGACGCTTTTGAGAGTGTTGACACGCAAAAAACTGTGCCTAGGGAAGAAGCTGAAAAATGGCTAAGTTCATAAATAACTTGATTTTTGAAAGGGATTTTTAGGCCATTTTGAATGTTATCAGACTTCTTTAGGGGACCAAAACAGAATTTTTGGTATGGTTACCTACAAATTGCCCTTGTCAATTCTTCGCAAGATAATAGGATCACCATGTAAAGAGTCCACTATAAAGGCCTCCAACACATTGGCTTCACAAAACCAAAATGACAAAGTTTTGCTACTCAAAAACTATCTTCTTTCCTTATTTTACAATGGGTCCAACACTCAAATTTATAGAATTTTGACAAGAGAGAGAGAGAGGATGAAAATCCTAAAATCCACATTCCCACTAATTGTAGGTCATAAAAATGATCATTATTAGTGAGTTTGGACCGAAAACTCAATCTCAAGGTACCCAATAACTTGCAGCAGTTGAAAGAGTGATTTCCCATGCTTATTGAATGCTCTTCTAACCACATTTAAAATCCATACTCAAAACCTAGAACATTTTCCTTAAAATAATCACCAAAACTTCATCAATTTCTACATTCCTTGATTTATTGCATCGTGCTCAAAGTTACGATTCCAACGAGACCAATTTTTTGAAAATATGTTGAGAATTATAAAAGTTATGGTCTTTTGAGTGTGAGTAGCTATTTTGAATTTGCCAAGGATTTCTTGCATTTTATGGGAATAGGAATTTAATTTCTTGGAGCTTGATATGTTTCTTTATTTTCACACACCTACCCTTATTAAAAATAATAAATCCAATTTTTGGTGTAGAGGATGTCCAGCCCTTTCCAAAAAGTCCAAATTTGTGAAAATCAGAGTTCTGAGTCAAAAGTTATGACTATTTTAAGATCAAGGTCAGGATGTTCCACACGAGCTCTCACGATCCACAATACACTATATTTTTACTCCTTTTTACTTTGACATGCGGGTATTATAGATTTTTGTGGAACTCATGTGCTTGTGGCACAAGGGCCTCCCTCGGGCTTCCGAAGCCCACCTTATCCGCAATGCACCGTGATTCCTTTGATATGCGGGTTTGCAGAAACTCACGCCCCATGGTACTTGGACTATCTAGGCCTCCTTTCTCCATGTCACCGGGATTCTGTGCTCTTTTTATCCTCGTGTGTTCTCTCGTTGACTAGGCTATGAAGGCCATTGACCCCCACCTTCACCGCATCGTACTCCCACGTGTATTTTACATTTTGTACACACGAACGGCCTAAGTGCGACTTAGGAATTCAAATTCTGCATTTTTCACATAAGTACTTCCCCATGGCCATTTATGTTTTCTTTCTTAATCCCATGTGTTACTTGGGCCACCTCAGCCTTATTTATTCGACTTAGTCAGAACTCATTATATGTAGTTATCTCAACATTTTTGTGCACAATTTTCATAAGACATCCAGTCGTATCCATCCACATTTTCCTATTAGCTCACCATGTGTTCAACTAAGGGCTCACCTTACTTGTCACCAAGTTAATCCGCTCGGGCCAAATTGACCTCTAAGATATCGATCGCTTCTTATTTAGCTTTTTCATTAACTTTGGCATTCTTAAATGACACGTAAAGCTTCTGAACTAGTCTAGACTAGTTTTCTTTTTGACACAAAGTCTTAGTGTATTCTTCAAGAGCTTGGTGTCAAATATAGAACAACTCATCATGGACCTTTGAATAACCTGATCTAATCAAGGCCTGAATTATCCTAAACAAACTCATGCCGAGATCGATTCCTTTATGATGAAACTTTAACTATGAATAGAGCCCGGTCCCATTCTCCTTGAAGAAGATCAATCTCCCGCATGCCGAAGTACTCCATTTTTGTCCAACTTGGGCAAGTCTAACCTTTCTTGTCACTTCTTTCCATATCAAAAATTTTAACTTTGTAAAGACCAAGAGGAGGAAATTTTTGCTTGTAACTTTTCAAATTTCTTAGGACCATGATTCACTTCTTAGTTACATCGAATTTTTCTCGTATCCTTTAAATTTTTTACTATGATATTCCCTTAGTGCAAGCTAGCTCTCGTTGTCCAATTTCATCTAAGGGGTGAAATCTAATAACATTTTCCCTTCCTATCCTTATGGGTTTGTAAGGGAATTTTTCTAGAAGAAATCTCCTGCACTAGTTTAGAATCAATTGTAATTTCATTTCAATCTGTAAGCTTTCATTAAATCCTTGATTGCTATTGGGGAAGTTTTAGGGAAGAAGTTCTTCTGAGAAGATTTTACTTCTTCTCGTGTCTCTGAGGTAGAATAGAGGAATTTTTAAATCCACAAATACAAATTGGAAAATCTTTTGTTTTATTAGAATAGTCTAGATTCACTTTGCATACAGAAAATAACCACACTAGGTTATTTGTTTGTTTAGTTTTGTTAATATTATTGTAGAGTAAATTTTAACTTCTTCGTATTTATTCTATAGATTTCTTTTATCTGTTTCCAAAACATAAAATCCAAAAATATTAGATTAGTCCAATTAGTAAGTTTTATTTGTTGTATCTCCATTATTCAATCAAAGGAATGAAAACATTAGGATATATTTTTTTATTTGTTAGATTAGTCGCTTCCGTTGTTAATTAGTTGCTGACAACTCATAGGTTTAATTAATTTGGGGAAAGTAATTGAATCATTTTATTTTAAATCTAATCTTTTCTATTTGTTAATTAGGAACATAGATTAATTAGACAGTAAAATAATACAATTCCTCACATCTTCTTAGTTCGCCTAGGTTTAAACATCAACCTTTCCTTTGAAAGATACTTTGTGATTTTATTGCTTCTCTATTTAGATAGTTTACACATCCAATATGACCATTCAAGGCCCATATAAACCAAGAGACAGAGTATATGATCCCCGAGTCTCACAACTGAACGTATCTTATTTTCATATGGGCAGCATATCGATACAGTGCCTTAAATCTTGGTTTTCTAATCCACAACAATTCTACCGGCTATCATTTTACGTATGAACCATGAACATCGAAGCTAATAGTGTTTAAAATTTCTGGTGGAACCAACCTATAAAAAACTAGTTCAAACAATCCACTCACTTGTCCTACTCAGATGTTTCTCCTCTCACTTCCATGACCTTGTATGGAAATTTTTATGAGGAAAATACAGGATAGTTTCAACACCTTCCATAAGCTTTTGTTAGCATCTTACGTGATCCAAATATTGACCTCCATTTACACGTTACCATCATCTTTGACTAATCTATCTCACCTACGCAAGTAAGATAAGATTTTGATGCCTTAGATGAGTAGATTCCACTAGTTTCCATACAGGACATCCGATTGCCTTGATCTATCATTATTCACATTTCAACCATTTTCTCTATATAATTTCCATATAGCCATCTATACATTCCACATTGGTTATCTTGGCATGACCCTGGGAGGTCGAGTGCACCTGAATGTCACGTGTTGATTTTCGATCATACAAAATTGGTAAAGCTGACGTGAAGTACTAGTTCATTTTCATTTCCATTGTTTCTACCTTCTTTCACCCATCCTTCTCCTCTCCTATTATTCTATGGAAATTTATAGAACCCCCAAATATGTTGGGTCAAGAATATAGTAGGCCCATTTTGGTTCTTTATTACCACATGGGTATGCATCATTCACCCTCATTATCTAGGTGGGCTGATAATTGCTCATCTAATTTAACTTCCCCTCACACTCCTCCTCAAGGTGCCAATAATGGTTCATCTGTTAGGATTGAGGAGATCAATCAACCGGAGTTATCCAACTCAAACAACATGACATTCACCGGAGAACAAGGTTTCTATCCTCGGGTCTTGTCAAGACCCCAAATCAACATGTAGTTTGATCCTTTGTCCTCATTTCTCTCAACTAATGATGCACTCATGGACCACTTCACTCAAGTGATGAACGCCTCAATGCAATAGACCAAGATTTGGAAATAATGCAATGTTATACCGATGCTCTACTTATAAACAACATTGATACCCCTCCTCCTACAATAGAAAATACATCTAAAGAGGGGTGGTCTCCCAGAGAGAAATTTATAGTAGGAAATCATGTTCCTTTACCTCCTAGCAAGGCTCAATATCTAGCCGTGCCAAATGTAATACAATCTTTGGGTAATGTTAATTCAATGTCAGTAGATAGAGTTCGGGAGTTGGATCTTGTCAAACCATCTTGTGCTCCATTTCACCAAGAAAAGAAAGGTCCCCCACCATGCTCGTAACTCTAGATATGTGCCTTCACATGCCATCTCCTCCTCTTGTCTACATGGGTGTTCCTAGTGTTGGTGATCTCTCACTACATTGGGCATATTAGGAATACCCTCACACACTTCATACATGTATCCTCCATGGGGTCCAAACAAAAGTGGATTCTCTAATGCCATTAGACCTAGACATACGATGTTCCCTTGTTTTTCACCTAATACTCCATACCAAAAAAATGTTCCCCCATACCTCCACATGTATTCTAAATCACCATAGGGGACATTTTATCCTTTTTCTCCAAAGCTCATATGCTCAGCCTTCATGATACCTTATGCACCCGCAAATTCTTATGTTTCACCATATCATCCTTATATGCTTCTCCCACCTCCCCATCAAGGTTCGTCCATGGTAGAGTCCTATGTACTAGGTACATATGTTGAATATCTTAGGAACCCCTCAAATTTACCATATGAAGTGTAATGCTTCCATGACCACTCCCCGACTTGTCAAAGTTCAAAGGGGAGGGGGAACCAAATGTATATATTAAAGTTTACGTAACTTGCATTAGAGGGCTACTCCCATGGGATGCGGTCGTAGCTATGGTTTTCCCAATACCCTTGAGGGAAAATTTATATACTAGTACTACATGATACTATAAGCCTCGATTCATTCATTAAAATAACTCATTTTTTAGTTCATAAAGGATTTTGATATGAACAAACTTTTAAGGTTAGGAATCGAGAATTCATTCATATCAAGTAAGAGCATAATGAATCTACCACCTATTTTATTTATAGATGTCATGCTGAAAGTCCTCTACTCCTCATCTAGCACTCCAAACATGGATCAAATGGAGATCTGTGAGAGAATCTACAAGTGACTCTTCCGCGCACCCGACTCTCGAGGTCGTGCCGAGACAGCCGGGGGGGTAGAATATGCGTTGATTCAGATAAACTAGTTAGGCAAATCTAATGTCTTCGACACGCACTAGTGGAATTTGTGAATCTAAGGCAAAGAAGGCCCTTCTAACTTGATCGGTGTGATAGATCGATCGGCAAGGATGACTGCTCGAAGGCTCCAATCAATATCGAGCTCTGGCGTGATTCGATCTATGGGTTGTGGAATACGTGGAAAATGACCTGGGATAGTTTCGTGTATGTCTCCAGATAAGGTCATAGGGTGGATGGTGAAAACAATTGACTTTATGGACGATTCTCTGGCCTAGTCCAGAATTCTCTAGCTTCGTTAGCCGCTATATCCAGTAAGGACAATTGTTCGATGATGATGGGTGGAATTGGAGTGGATTGGAATACTAGTGTGCGTAAGCCAGCGTCTATATCTGATTGACTTATGGATTCGTTGGGCTGTGAGATCTGTGGGTCACAACCATGGACTCTTGGATGTTGCGGTCCTGTTATGGTCATGCGCGAAATCAAGTTCTAATCCCTAGTATCCAGTAATCGTATGCTTTCTCAGCTTCTATGTTTAGGACCAACAACTGTGTGATTTTCTCATAATATCTCACAGGTGTTCGTGCAACCTGGATCCTTAGACTGGTATCTATATCTGTGAGAGTGTCTCCTGCACCTGGCTGTGGGACCAAAGGATCACAACCAAAGGTTTGTTCTCTTTCGAACCCTTCTACAGTCATGTGAGTGTTTACCTAGGGCAATCTGTAATTTGGTTGGTTTGACCAAAACGTGTGTGCTTGGTCGTCTCTATGTTTAACCCTCTCAACTGAGAACTGATCAGTTGTAAATCTGTTGTTGTTCGGAATACTTGTATTCTGAGATTTTGGTCTATGTCAACTATTGCTGTGACGAGGTTTGGTTGAGGCACGATTGGCTCAAATATATATTCCCTGGGCTCCTGAGGTCCCGTGATTGTCATACAAAATAAAATGTAAATCTAACTGTAACTAAGCAAACTCTAACTACGTGGAATAAACCTAAAACATAAATAAGTTCTATTCTTCTAAGAAACCTTTCAAGAATATAATGAAAGCAAGCTATTTAAATGTATCTAGGAATAACAACTAAACAATAATTTAAAACAGACAAAATAACCGAGTGTAGTTATCAGCCTGTGTAATTTGTAGATTTATTCTAAATAAAAAAATAGCTCATCTAATCTATCTCGCAAGATTCTCGATCCTACCTCGTGAGGAGTGAATCATAGTTTCTCGTAAACTATCAATCCTCACAGCTTCTTCCCCGCAATATCGAGAATAGAATTCACCAAATGAAGCAATTATCTACTCTATTTGATATGATTCTAACTAGAACTTTGAAAGCTAGAAAACCTGGATTCCGCAGTAATGCAAAGGCGAATCCGATGGTGTGTGATCTTGTCCCCTCAAGATGATCTCCTCGCTTCTTTCGTGTTCACGTGATCCGTAAAAGCGTGTAATACTAGCATCGATCGACAGAGTAGATATTGGGACAAGGACATCTCAGAATGCAGACCGAAAATGCGAGTAGGAGAGGGACAGTGCAAGAGTACAGAGCTTGGCTTATGCGATTCCTAGCGGGATTTTACTGCAAGTCATGCAATATGAAGTGACCAGAACCTGAAACTATCCTGTTTGAAGAGCAAAACCTGCAACTTTAATGGCTTCCTAAGCTATTCTATTCCAATGGATTGATAAAACAACAACACTGTTTGCACAAGCTGGATATGTGGCTTACCAACAGCTGGACAATGCTAATGAGCATGCAAATGAACTAAAACAAGTATTCTAAGCAAAATAATAGCTAAATCTAATGCAAAGAGAAATTCAGAGACAAACTTCAGACCGGATTGGGTGAAATAACAGCACTGCCTGCACAAGATGGGTATGTGGCTTACCAACAGCTGAACAATACTAACTAAACATGCAAGTGAATTGAAACTATGGCTTCTAAACAAGATAACAAGCTAAAATACTAAAAATGAGGAGATGAGAGCAAAGATCAGTCTCAAAATCAGGCCATTTGTTTGAGCACAAGCCATGCATTTATAGGAATTCAATCACCCAAAGATCAAAACCAAACTGAACTCCTAAACAATAAACAAAGGAAAAACACTATTCCAGGGGACCAAAAACATAAATGCATGCTCAAGTCGGCAAGGAAAGCTGGTGAAACGTGATATTTCACGCGAGTCGCGTCAAAAGAACGTTCTGAAAACGCACAAGGACCGCCGCCCCGCTCAGGCGGCGGTTAGGACCGCCGCCGCCCGGTGGCGGCGGTTAGACCGCCGCCTACCGGGGCGGCGGCTTTCACACTTAAAGAGAAAGGGGCAAGAAAAGAGGGAAAAAGGGGAAAACAAAGGGCGCAGGGGCTAAGCGGGATATGCGGATGTTAACGCATATTCGAGAGCTTTTCTCGATCCCGAACACCTCATGAAGAGACTCATCATCATCAGCACTTATTACGCTGCTCCGCAAGACAAGACTCTTACAATTTTGGGTACGTACATATATCGCCCCTGAGAAGCGTTTTAGCCATGAAGAGGCATAAAACGGTGGGTCCGAGTATGGCAGTCCCGAAATGGGAAGTTAGAAGTTATACCTTACACGTCCGTGTGTTGAAATTACGCCATCCAAAATTCCCGCTACCTGCAAAATGAAAAGAGGATTCAAGTGCAGATAGATACAATAACTTGGAAAATAAATGCTAAAATAATAGGGAATGAGAACGTACCATTCACGCGGGGATAGGGACTTACCTCCATCAGCGCTCCAAACCTGTGAAAAAGTCTTTTAAAACGAATCAGGGTGCTATATATATGAAAGTGGGCCCATTTTCCTATTCATTTGCGCGAGTTGATTTGATTGATTTTGAGCTCTGGGACCCACGGTGACGGTTTCTTGCGTGAGTAGAGTCAAAACGTCCGCAGCGAGATCGTGATCATGCCTCCACGTGCGGAACACCGTCCTGCTAGATCACAGGTTGGTTTTCTTCAATTTTGTGTTTTTCCCCTTTAAATTTGAAATGCTAAATTTGTCAGTAATGGGGGTTATTTTTGAAAATATTAGGTTCAAAAGGTCCACCTAGGGGGGGCGCCTACTGGGTAGGCTCCATTTTTAGGTCAAATGGTCATTTTTTGCTAGTTTTAGGCTTTTTAAGATTAAAACCCGCGTGGGTTTTCGACCACGACCGCCGCCCTGGCCAGGGCGGCGGTTACACGACCGCCGCCCCTCATCAGCGGCGGTTACACACCACCGCCGCCCTAAGGCGGCAAACAAAACCGCCTCCCCGCTCAGTGGTATGGCGGTTCCGCATGTAATGCAAAAAAAGAACTTATATTTGAGATTGTGTTTGTATTTTTTTACACTTCTACACGTTTTTATGACCTTCTTGGTATTGTTCAGATATTAACTTGCTCTGTTTTGTGTGTTTTTGGGTGTATGCAGTGAGAGAGGAGTATATTAGATGGAGCAGAGAGAGAGAGTGTGATCGGGCTCTCGTGAGTACTGGATGCCTCTCACAGACGAGGAGGACACACTTCGAGGGCCGGTATACTACGTATATCGCGTGTGCCTCATGTTGCACCATCTAGTACATCCTTTGTGACTTATTCTCTTATCGGGATGCAGATCGAACACCTTCCGACCGCCAGGGGTCCGTGGTGAGTGGACCATCACACTCGAGGATGTCTACCGTATTTTGGGGGTCCCGATCATCGGGAGGAGACTTACATTGAGACAAGAGCTCACAGCACAGATCAGATTGCAAAGGCAAGCATATATATGGAGATGCAAGCTATCTCCACTGGGTCAAGAAGGGAGTGAGAGTTCGATCCATTCCTTCTTTGCCTATCCCCGTACTTTCGACAGCCGTCATGGGGATCCTCGCCTCGAGACCGATCGGGGACAAGGGAGGGGATACATTGTTATACTGCTGGGCCCCCATCATTACGCAGATAGAGGGGCATGGCCGGATATACGCCTGGGGTGCAGATATTCTGGGGACCACCTACCATGATTTATACAGGGTGGTCCATTTACAGGGACAGTCATTGAGCCACCCGACTTTAGTCATGAGTTGGGTGTATGAGCGTTTTATCCCTTATGGCAGAGGCGTGGAGGTGGCAGATCCTGGGCCGTGAGGGCAGCCAGATGGACAGATATGTCGGTGCTTAGAGCACCTCACCAGCCAGTTGCCTCCCTTACTACTGCAGACATGGAGGCGACACCGTACCGGCTTATGGCCGGCATATGGGGAGAGGAGACTCTTACCTTGATCTCTTGCTCCACCACAGGGCAGCTCATTGATCGAGTGGGGCGAGTGGAGGTGCATCCTTTTGGCAGAGTTCCTCAGCAGTTTGGCCTACCGTATATGGGCATGCTTCCCCAAAGGGCGCCGCCATGATCAGCCTCACGAGGCTGCAGGGGGCCTAGAGGCCGTGGTCGACAGCTGATCACTCCCGCATTCCCATCAGCAGCCAGGAGGATAGTTCGTGCTAGAGGGAGAGCCGGTGCCCTCGCACCTTTACTTCAGATTGCATGGGTCCCGCCATGAGCGATGACCCCATAGATATTGACTCCGACTCGAGGAGCTTACAGAGGGAGGGTCGGAGGAGCAGATTGATGATAGTGATCCTGAGTGGCATGACACTCAGGACATTATGCAGGCAGAGAGGGCTGAGCAGAGCGCAGAGAAGGACACTCTAGTTTCAGAGGAGCCACTCTCTCAGGGCCATGGTGGAGAGGATGAGTCAGTTGCAGGGCGACATGTTGCCCCTGCCACAGGAGCAGCCCCTCAGTCGGCAGCGGCATCCGCGGCGGGTGCTGGCCCCAGCGATCCATCTTGGAGGCCCGGTGATCCGAGTAAGTTATCCTTTCTTCCTTCTTTAACGTTTGTTTAATTTAGGATTTGTTTTAATTGCTATCTCTCCTTGTGTTTTTATCTTGTATCTTTTAGCCTCTTGCTTGGTTTCTGATTCATTTTTCTTCTTTGTTTGCAGAGACTGTTGACGAGTGGCGGGATCTGATCCGCAGGGTATGTACCGATTCCCTGATGATCCCCATGGATAGGACCCACGCGGAGCTATCCGTAGATGCCGGGGAGCCCTCAGCAGCTGGTAGACATACCGATGTCTTCGCTCCCATTTGGCACGTGGCCAGGATGGTGTCGACCCTAGCACACAGAGTTAGCGGGCTACAGGACGGCTGAGCACCTTATGAGGAGCCATTCTCGTGGTGAGACCGCGGCTGCCCTCTCGACCCTGAGCCCTCCGTACATTCGCAGAGCGCCGCAGTAGCCGAGTCCTAGGCGAGGGCGTGCACCTTCTGAGGGGTCACGTAGGGGTGAGAGGCCATTTGGCCCTTGTGTATTTTGTACTATTATGTATATCACGGCTCTTTGAGCATTTTGATCATGCCTAGTGCATGATGGCATCAGATATAAACATTGATTATTTATATATATGCATTCGTTTTGGATCAAAATCTTGGCACTCATGGCTTCTTTTCTATTTCTAGCTTCTTTGTATATACTACGATGTATGTTTGTATGCTTTTTAGAATGTATGCAATGGATAACAGATGGTGCAAATGTTTACTTTCTTTTTGTGTTTCATGATGCTGATACATGATATTGCAGATATATTGTGATTTTGAATCCTAGCTTCTGTGAGCAATTTGGATACCTCATGTTTGTTTTGGCAAAGTGATGAATATAACCAGTATGATGAACAGATTAACTTGCCCCACTCCCAACTCCACGCAACTAGTAAGATGCGAGGGCTCATCACCAAGAGCCAAGAAGGGCGCAAGTTATGAAATGTGGTGAAATGATAGTGATGAAAGACAGACAAAGCTTTGGCAGAACCAAATTGGAAGCTACAAGCTTACTCTACCCGAATGACTTCATAGTTTAGAATGCACTTGCTTTGCGGTTTATCTAGACTTAGACCCGTAGATGGCCACATAGTAGACAAGATCTGGGTTTTTAGGATTTTAACTCTCTTGGAATTTTGAACATCTGATTCATTCGTTTTTGACTCAAAGTTTGAATTGTTTGTTTATGACCTTTTAACGTTTGTTGTGTCAAGAGGACCCCCTATACTTTGCCCCATGCTACTAGTAAGAAGCGTGGGTTTATCACCGTGGGCAAGGCATAGGTGAGTAAGGGCATTTCCATCCTTTCCCAACCCTACGTCACTAGTAAGAGACGCAAGCTCATCACCGAAGGTTGGTGGGGCAAGGAAATGTGTAAAAATAAAATTTTCTGTTTAATCACTTTTTGACTTGCTTATTTGAGTAAAATGTCAGTATATGCTTATTTCCAAAGAGATGTATATATGGGATAGATGTGACACCATGAAGCTTCTAGAATAGACCATAGGCAAGACACCTATCCTAAGAAGAAATCAAAGTGAGAACAAACTTGCAGATCTTGGTATGGTTACCGTTAAGACTTTGTCATGTTTGATTTATTTGATAAAAGATTCCGAGATGATTCGATGGTATATGAAGATGGAGAGGTATGATTAAAGAGCTTAATGCCAACAACATCATGAGTTTGTAATGAATTGCTTTGAGAATAGATTCCTTGATCACAATTTATGTAAGAAACAAGTGGACAAAATGATCTAAATCTATATGAAGATGCAATGTAGATAATTATACAAGTAGTGCTAGTTGCTTATGCGTAGAATCGCTTGAGGTGCAGGGAATTGACTGTTTCACCAAATTCCTCACCTTCTAGCGTACATAAGAGGTAAGCACCATTTCCGTAGTCCTTCATGACTCGGTATGGGCCCAACCATTTGGGCCGGAATTTCCTTCCTTCGCCGGTCTTCTTGTCGATCCGGCTGTCTAGTCTTAGAACTAGATCACCTTCGTATATATCGCGCTCATAGACCTTTTGTTATACTTGCCGGCACATTCGGTCAGCATAAGCTCTATGCCGCTGCTCGCCAAAGATCTAACCTAGTTTCATCTAGGCTTTCTAGTTGTGAAAGACGTGCTTCTCTCGTAAGCGCCTTCATCCGTAATCCTCAGAATGAAATGCGGAGACTCGGGTATTTCGACCTCAAGTGGGAGAACTGCTCGCCCCAAATACTAGCGAGAAAGGAGTTGCTCCCGCTGGTGTTCTTATTGAGGTTCGGTGGGCCCACAAGGCCGGATATAACTTCAAATGCCAATCTCGCTTGTTTTCTTTCACCGCTTTTAAGGAGAATGGCTTTCAAAGTTGTCTTGTTTGTCGCTTCACCGTCCGCTGGCTTGAGGGTAATACAAGGAAGCCGTATGATGGCTTATCTTAAATTTATCGCATAGTTCGCGAACCTCTTCATTTTTAAAAGAAGTTCCATTATCGAGATAATGATTTGCGGATACCGTACTCAAAAATGATTTGGTTCAAAATGAACTTGCGATCACAGTAACTGTGCACAAAGAGAGAGGCATGGCCTCCACCCATTTGGTAAAATATTCAAAGGGCCGTGATTATAAAATTATGGCCATCTCAGGATGAGGGAGAGAATTTCCTATTAAGTCTAGACCCCATGTAGAAAAGGGCCATGGAGTTGCGATTGGTCAGAGAGCTCAGGCCGGCATGTGGATCTCGTGGGAGAATTCTTGGCACTTATGACACTCGCGCGCAAACTCTATCGCATCATGTTCTAGAGTGGGCCGTAAATAGCCCATTCGATGTATTTTT
Source organism: Taxus wallichiana var. yunnanensis (assembly GCA_018340775.1). Lineage (NCBI taxonomy): Eukaryota > Viridiplantae > Streptophyta > Pinopsida > Cupressales > Taxaceae > Taxus > Taxus wallichiana. Next base: position 869,873,802 of record CM031238.1, read on the forward strand.
CGAGTGGTGGCATGGCCACCGAAGTGGCCTCCACATATACCGCCGTGAGATTCATGGAGAATCTTCTTGATTCCTCTCGTGTCGACACACCTTAGAGCATTCCATCGAATGCTTTTCGATAGAGAACCCGCTCTATAATGACGTATTTAGCTACGATTATGCGTAACCGCCTTCTTTGTTGTGGTGTAGCTCCTTCTCGGATATATGGTCCATGATATAGTTAATGATGTCAGCATACTGTGTGACACTCGTGAGATAGCGGGTCGGGTTTCATGTAGTATACGCACTCATCCTGGAAAGTCTAAATCTACTAGATCACCTCCATCTAATGGGTCATCACCAACCAATCCGCAATGATTTGTCCCTTTAACTCGACTTCCGATTTACAAATGTTAATTCAATTCTCCCATTAAGGTTATAAAACGTCCAAATTTTTTTTAGACAATGACCTTGTGTGAGGAAAGTCCGTAGATGGTCCGTTTTTACCATGACCTTCGCTTTCTTGATTCAAATATAATGTCTTAGGCGTTTAGTAAGAAAAGACTATGGCAAGGCATTCTCGCTCTCGCCTGTATAGCGTGTTTCATAGTCGAGCAACATTCGCTAAATGAAATAAATCACACGCTCTCTCTTGTTATCGCCTTCTTGGGCCAACATACAGGCCAACGAGACATTGGTAGCTCGTGAATATAGAATTAACGGGTGATCTAGCTTAGGTGGCATTAGCGTAGGTGGTGATAATAGAAAACGCTTAACTGCTTCAAAGGCTTCATTACAGTCTTCGGTCCAATCAATGCTATAGTCCTTCTTGAGTAAATTGTTGATTGGATGAACGGCGAAGCTTAAGTCCGGGATAAATCTCCGGATTGTGCCCAGCTTTCCGAGAAATGATCTCGATTCCGCATTCATCCAAGGTGGAACCATTTCGAGGACAACCCAATTTTGTCAATCAACATCTATCCTCGTGACGATATGATATAACCTAGAGCTTCCTCCCGTTACACCAAAGACGCATTTCTCTGGGTTTAATGTGACTCGTATTCTATTAGACGTGAAAGAATGACGCGAGTACTTCGGGATGGTCACAACGCTTCTTGCCTTAGCCAATAAGTCATCTACGTAAGATTCCATGATTTTATGAATTAGATCGTGAAATATGTATGTCATGGCCCGCCGGTACGTAGCAAGACCGCGTTTTTGAGACCGAATGGCATAACAACGATAGCAATAGGTTCCCAAGGAGTTATAAACGTGGTTTTAGCTTGATCTTGCTCGATATTTCTGATTTGATCAGTATCCCGAGAATCCATCCATGAGAGACAAAAGTTCAAAACCAGCCGCTGCATCAACAATAACATCTATGGATGGTAATGGGAAGTCATCCTTAGACACATGCTTTGTTGATATCTCGAAAATCTATGCAGATGCGTATCTTTCCATTCTTCTTGAGAACGGGGACGATATTAGATACCCATTGGGAGTAGTCGACTGGTTTGATGAACCCTACCTGGAGGAGTTTTATTACCTCCTCTTTTACCATGAGAGCTACTTTGGGCTTCATGGGTCTTGATTTTTGTTTAATTGGCTTTGCATCTGATTTAGTGACGAGGTTGTGCACCGCAATGTGGGGTGCGACTCCTGTCATCTCCTTATAATTAAATGCAAATGCCTTCTGATGTTCTTTGAGAATCTGAGTATGTATTTCCACTTCTTCTGGGGTTAAGGATGATCCTAATTTCAATATTCTCGGTTCATCTTCTGTCCCGATGTTGACATCGATTGTTTCTTCGATCAAAGAGGCGTTACCCTCTTCGAACTCAGGTGGTGCTGGAGGTAAATCCAAACCCTCCCCATTGTCTACTGCGTATATGCTAGGTTCCATTTGTGAGGGGAAATCCATCATGGGATTCCCGAAATAGGAAGACGAATGTGGAATTAAGGATAAATCTAGCATATGATAGGAGAGATGTAATGCCGCATAGGCGTTTAAGTATTCCAAAGTGGCCATATTATTATCGACATGGTCTGGGGTGGTAGATTCACTTCCGCTTGAAAGGGGATTTGTCATTATTTTTATCAATGGCTCATCACGAATGGACACCGTGAACTGGGTATCTTCTAACTCATTACTTGGAGTAAAACGTGATGCTGAAGTTGCTATTGAATCGGCGAGAAGATTTTTCTCTCGCGGGATTGCTTCAATGGATATGAAGTTAAATGCCTTGCTTAAATTTAATACGGCTTTTCAGAAAGTCTGCAAGTGTTCGGCTTTGGTTTCATATACTTTAAACTTGATTTGCCACTAATTGTGAGTCTCCTAAGACTCTGATGTTATCAACACCAATTCTCTTGGCTAAAGTGAGGCCAAGGAGGAGGGCTTCATACTCAGCGCCGTTGTTTGTGCATTCAAAGTTTAACTTAAAAGCGAATGGGAGGACTTTCTCCTCGGGCGAAGTAAGAATTATACCTGCCCCCGCTCCATAACGGCATTTAGCTCCATCGAAATGGAGAGTCCAATACTTAGTCGGGAGTATAGATGTTGGGGCATTTGCTGCATTTGCACACTCTACTTCTACCATACAGAGGTCCTCTGCTGGAAGGGAACCAACACCTAGGGAATATCCTATGCCTACTGAATCAAATGGTAAGAACATTGGTGAATCTTGTTCTATCAACTCAACGATTTTCGCAGTAGTCCCTAATGATACTGTTTCTTTAGTTTTATCTTTGGGGGTTGGAATTGTTTTGGCTATGCTGATAGTTTCAAGATCCGTCGTAGGTACCAACTTTTCCTCTGGTTTTGGGTCAGTGGGTTTATTAAGTTGGTTTGTTGGAAGTTCAAATTCTGAGTGCACCCCTGGTCTTTTCTTTAAATCAGCTAGGTGCAAATCGAAAGGTTTTGGATCGCCTTTGGCTACAAATACCTTTCCTAGATGCAAGAATCTTACTTCTTGAAATAAAGTAGAAGGGATTGCCTTCATTCGGTGTATCCATGGTCGGCCGAGTATCATATTATAATTAGTTTCCTGATCTATAATATAAAACTCACCAGATTGTTTTGGGCCCTAAGGTGACCGGCAGATTATAGTTCCTATCGAAGTGGCTTTAAGGCTATCATAGCCTCTCAATGTATTTCGAGTAGTGGAACAATTTGTTTCCCCATATCCAAGTTTTTGGAGGAAAGAGAAAGGGACTATGTTAATCGCGCCCCATCACAACCATTGCCTCTTTTACATAGTTATTATAAACCCATACTTGTAAGTGTAAGGCCGGATCACCTCGGCGTGCGATCTCAAAGATCTGTGGGCATTTTACTTATTTCGAATATGAATTCGACATCCTTGTCCGGCTGCCCCGGAGGGTGGATATCAAAATCTACGTGATTTACTTGTGTTTCAGGAGGTGGAGTGATGTTAATTAGATGACCTAGACCTAATGCTTCTAAAAGAGCAGCTCTGTGAGGAGGAGAGTTCTTTAGTAAATCTAAAAATGAGATGTGCGAGAAGGTCTTTGTTAGGTCATTAATTAAATCATAGGCACCTACGGGTTTTTCTACTATTTGCTGACTCTTATCTGTTTCTGGCAGATGACTTGAGCTCGGTTGAGAGAAATATTCTCGCGTTCTTGTTATAGCTTCGATAGGTAGTTCAAATGCCTAATTCTACCAAACCGACTATCTTGGGTCTCGCTGACTTCCTAACTCAGGGCGCAACCGATGGATTTAATGAAGTCGAGGCTTCATGATCATTGCTTTCCCGTCATTGCACTTTTGTTTGTTCCAGCTGGATTCAGCCTATTGCTATCATGATTTGGGAGCGGATCGTTAAAGATCTTGAGGGGAGCATTCTCGAGGGGAAACCGCCTCGCGAGCGTATTTGGTGATGATGAGACTGACATCTCGCTAAAAACAAATCTGTGAAGAACTCGCCTTTGTTCTTCTCGCAAACGTTGCATAAATTTATCAGTAGTCACGACACGTTCTAGATCGTGACCCCGACTTTGTGGAAACCACAATAAGAATTGGGGTCAGAATTCTATTTTGTTGGTTCGGTGTGTATTGTGGCCTAAAATTCTGATCAAACTGTTGCCTATTAGGATTAAAGTTTTGGAATTTGTTGTTTCTGGTTTTGACTTTGGTTTTGATAACCAAATGAGTTTTGGCTTGGCCCTTGTATGGGATTTCACCGTTGTTGTTGTTGTTGTGGATGATTAAAATCCACTGTATTGATCGTCGGGTAAAGTTGTTGTTTCGTTGGTTGTTTGTTTGTGACGGAGTATTAACAACATTTACCCTTTTGGGCTGGTCGGTTACTCCATCCGTTGTTACCCCACGATTTTTGTTAAGGATTTTGGGTCCTTGATTGATATTTGTGATAGTTGTAGTGTTCTGAGTGGAGGTGATTAACCTCCCGTTTGTTCCATATGTCTTACGACCACTATCTATCGCTGCTTGGTCTATTCGAAGAGCGCTCTCAAGTACTTCATCGTAAGTTCTTAGTGGGAACTTCTGGACTTCTTCCTTCACCTCTTTGCTGAGAGAATGAAGGAATAAATCACATAGTTCCATCTGATCCATGTTTGGAGCACTTGCCGAGGAATAAAGGACTGTACGCCACCTTTGGATGAAATGGGCGACAGATTCGTTGTGTTCTTGTTTGATGTGTAAGAATTCCCTGATTCCTGTTCTCAACAATTTGTTCATGTCGAATGCCTTAATGAATTCTGATACGAGCTGTTTAAATGAATGGATGGAGGCTTCAGGTATTCTATAATACCAGTCGAGAGCAATGCCTTCCAAGGTTTTGGGGAATATTTTAGCAACAACCCCATCCCAAGGGAGTAATTCTCGTATGGCTGTAGCGTAAGCCTTGATATGTGCATTTGGATCTCCCTCACCTTTGTACTTGGGTAAATCGAAGGGGTCTTGGGAGCATGACGCTTCGTATGGTGAAGTCTAAGGGCTCCTTCAGATATTCTGAATAAGTCCCTATCGCATAGTTTTCGACCATTGATGGTGGTTGCTGAGGGAGTGGTGGTGGGATGGGTTGTTGATACGGTGCAACGTATGCATTGGTAGGGGCATAGGGAAGTCCCTGTGTTTGAGAAAACATGCCAGAGAGAGAGAAATATATCTCCTTGTGGTGATTTGGAGTACATGTTTAAGTATGACGGGGTATTGTCTAGAATGGGTTACTTGATACTAGACCGGAGGAATAGTGTTAGAGATGATGGGCCTTGTTGGCATTTGTTGTGGATAAGTGAGGAGGCATACCTAACGTGCCTACTCCCGTGAGGAGATCTACTTGGCCGCAGTGGTATGGAGGATCGAACTTCCCGCTTGTATGAACGGAGAATTTTGACTTGCTTGAGCAAGTTCTAACCCTCTCACTTTTTCTCTACTAACGCTGAAATGACTTCATTTGGTGAAGTCACTTGCTTTTCCCGAGCGGCGTTTGTTGTATACCCCGTGTCAGATAGGCATGTGATATCCTCATGAACTCGATCGCTATCTTGCCAAGTTTCTCCGAGAGTATTTCCTATATGCAGTGGCATAGAGGTATTTTCTTGAAAAGAGACCTCGGGTTGTATTTGTAAACTTCCTATGGGTGGGTACATACCCCGAGAATGTTGTTCACTCCTAGGATAACGTATTGACTGTTCATCATCTAAGACCAGGTATGGGTCTGACTGCCTACTAATTTGTGGTCTAAGTAGCATTTGAGGAGACGAACCAGATTCTCCGGTAAACGTCATATTGTTCGAGCCTGAAGGCTCTGTTTGTTGTGTTCGAGGGGGTTGATCTAACTCCTCTGTCTGAAAAGATGAGTTATATCTGTTTCTTGTTGACAACTGATTAGTTGAATAGTTGTCGCCCCATACTGAGAGTGAGGGTGATGATTGCCTATTCTGTTGGGCGTAGTATGCCTCGAGACCCAAGAGGGGTCTGCCATATTCATCGAATCCCGACATATTCGGGGGGTATATGAATACCCGCAGAATAATGGGAAGGAACGAAGGTGATTTGTGAAAGGATACGTGATACTATGACTCCGGTGAGAAAGTAGGAAGTTTTACGTCAGCTTCACTAATTTCGTTTGTTTCACGTCGGGTTCACCAGTTTTGTACGCCGGAAAAGTGACAGGTGAGCGTGAGAATCTACAAGTGACTCTTCCACGTACCCGACCTCTCGAGGTCATGCCAGACAAATGGGGGGGGGTAGAATATGCGTGATTCAGATAAACTAGTTAGGCAAATTCAATGTCTTCGACACGCACTAGTGGAATTTGTGAATCTAAGGCAAAGAAGGCCCTTCTAACTTGGACTGGTGTGATAGATCGATCGGCAAGGATGACTCGCTCAAGGCTCCAATCAATATCGAGCGCGTGATTCGATCTATGGGTTGTGGAATACGTGGAAAATGACCTCGGGATAGTTTCGTATGTCTCCGTATAAGGTCATAGGGTGGATGGTGAAAACAATTGACTTATGGATGATTCTCTCGCCTAGTCCAACTTTCTAGCTTCATTAGCCGCTATATCCAAAGAAGGACAATTGTTCGATGATGATGGGTGGAATCGAGTGGATTGAATACTAGTGTGCGTAAGCCAACTGTCTATATCTCGATTGACTTATGGATTCGTTGGGCTGTGAGATCTGTGGGTCACAACCATGGACTCTTGGATGTTGCAGTCCTGTTATGGTCATGCGCGAAATCAAGTTCTAATCCCTAGTATCCAGTAATCGTATGCTTTCTCAGCTTCTATGTTTAGGACCAACAACTCGTGATTTTCTCGTAATATCTCACACAAAGCGTGCTCGTGCAACCTGGATCCTTAGACTCGGTATCTATATCTCGTGAGAGTGTCTCCCCCCACTGGGCCGGGACCAAAGGATCACAACCAAAGGTTTGTTCTCTTTCAAACCCTTCTACAGTCATGTGAGTGTTTACCTAGGGCAATCTGTAATTTGGTTGGTTTGACCAAAACGTGTGTGCTTGGTCGTCTTCTATGTTTAACCCTCTCAACTGAGAACTGATCAGTTGTAAATCTGTTGTTGTTCGGAATACTTGTATTCTGAGATTTTGGTCTATGTCAACTATTGCTTGTGACGAGGTTTGGTTGAGGCACGATTGGCTCAAATATATATTCCCTGGCTCCTGAGGTCCCGTGATTGTCATACGAAATGAAATGTAAATCTAACTATAACTAAGTAAACTCTAACTACGTGGAATAAACCTAAAACATAAATAAGTTCTATTCTTCTAAGAAACCTTTCAAGAATATAATGAAAGCAAGCTATTTAAATGTATCTAGGAATAACAACTAAACAATAATTTAAAATAGACAAAATAACCGAGTGTAGTTATCAGCCTGTGCAATTTGTAGATTTATTCTAAATAAAATAGCTCATCTAATCTATCTGCAAGATTCTCGATCCTACCTCAGAAGTGAGGAGTGAATCATAGTTTCTCAGAAACTATCAATCCTCACAGCTTCCCTGGCAATATCGAGAATAGAATTCACTGAAATGAAGCAATTATCTACTCTATTTGATATGATTCTAACTAGAACTTTGAAAGCTAGAACCTGGATTCCGCAGAAATAGTGGCGAATCCGATGGTGTGTGTGATCTTGTCCCCTCAGTATGATCTCCTCGTTCTTTCGTGTTCACGTGGATCCAGAAAAGCGTGTAATACTAGCATCGACAGGAGTAGATATTGGGACAAGGACAACTCAGAATGCAGACCGAAAATGCGAGTAGGAGAGGGACAACGCAAGAGTACAGAGCTTGGCTTATGCGATTCCTAGCGGGATTTTACTGCAAGTCATGCAATATGAAGCGACCAGAACCTGAAACTATCCTGTTTGAAGAGCAAAACCTGCAACTTTAATGGCTTCCTAAGCTATTCTATTCCAATGGATTGATAAAACAACAACACTATTTGCACAAGCTGGATATGTGGCTTACCAACAGCTGGACAATGCTAATGAGCATGCAAATGAACTAAAACAAGTATTCTAAGCAAAATAATAGCTAAATCTAATGCAAAGAGAAATTCAGAGACAAACTTCAGACCGGATTGGGTGAAATAACAGCACTGCCTGCACAAGATGGGTATGTGGCTTACCAACAGCTGAACAATACTAACTAAACATGCAAGTGAATTGAAACTATGGCTTCTAAACAAGATAACAAGCTGACTACTGAAAATGAGGAGATGAGAGCAAAAGATCAGTCTTTTTGTTTGAGCACAAGCCATGCATTTATAGGAATTCAATCACCCAAAGATCAAAACCAAACTGAACTCCTAAACAATAAACAAAGGAAAAACACTATTCCAGGGGACCAAAAACATAAATGCATGCTCAAGTCGGCAAGGAAAGCTGGTGAAACGTGATATTTCACGCGAGTCACGTCAAAAGAACGCTCAAGTCGGCAGCAAGGAAAGAAAACGTGATATTTCAGACGCCTACTGGCATTCAGCGGTGGCTATTACTAAAGAGAAAGGGGGAAAAAAGAGGGAAAAAGGGGAAAACAAAGTTGCATGGATTTTACCAAGACCACCTCTCACATTTTCTTTTGGATTTTTTTAAGAATTCACCTATGCATAGAGTGGATTTATTATAAGCATTAGGCATTTCCCATTTAATTCACATCACCCCTCCTATGGAGGCCAAAGGTAATGACATAGAATTTGATGTCTATCCTCCAAGGCAACTTTGAGAGGATATTGGTTTCGTATTCAACATTAGAAAGATGTCAAATGGTGTTGAGTGTGTATGAAAAGGTGATCCTGCATTCTAGCTCCGAGGTTTAGATCTACAACAACTATGTTAAGCATTTGATGATAAACAATGGGATTTCATCAAAATAGTAACTTTCGTGTTTCTTCGTAAGCTAGGCTATGGAGAAACCAATTTTTTTTTCAACACAAACAAGATAAGAGGCTACAACCTCAAAGCAACGTCCATTTTGACTATAGTGTTTTGGTTACCCATAGAATAAAGACTATGTTGAATGACTTTTTCTGACAATATAGATTGGGAAACCAACTATAATATGATTTTTGGTCAACCCCCTGGATACACATAATAAACGTGATCCCTTCTACACTATTGTAAGAGGTCATATTCCTATACCTAGGTAGGTTTTTCATAGCTCATGGTAACCTAAAGCCATTTGACATCCATTTGGACAACCTCAAGAAGAATCTTAGGATTCAAACTAGGTTCGAGCTACCACCAATCAAATTACCAAGCCCAAAGCTAAAATCCTGAATCCCAAATTGTTCCACCGATCGAGTTGAAACCCCTAAAGGCAATTGAAGGGGTTGAATCATATAAAATTTAAGTAGCTATAGTAGAAACTATCTTGACAAAACAAATATTAGAGATTGTTAAGATTTTCAAGAATGATCTACCTATTGTTCTCCCATTCGATTCCTCAAAGATAGGACATGATATTAGGATTGGTTCTCTCCCATATCATGTCTTTCAAAAAAATGTACATGGTTGTGGTCTCATAGGTCAAAGAGGAAGATTATAAAAATGATAAACTTCTATCTTCGTGAATGATTTATGGAGTCTCAACTATGATGGTGCGAAGTTCTGCTTGGTGTTAGGGCAAGGGTAATTCTTAATTCTCTGAGGCAAGGATCTTTCCTTTTTCTTTTAGGTTAAACTTTAAATGCAAAAATAACAACACATAATATGAATCTCTTCTTTTTGGTCTCATTATAGCTAAAAGGATGGGCACTAACAACATTAGAGTTATAGGTGAATCCTTAATTGTCACTAATAAAGTCTCGGAAGTTTGCTAGAGTAGAGTGGAGTGGCTACAACTCTATAAAACCATTGTGCTTGAACTTAAAAAAGGTTTTGATTTTATTTATTTCAAGCAATACCTAGAGAGAAAACCTCTTATCTCGATTAAATGGCTACTTCTTCCTCTCACTTTTTTTCTAAGTGAGTATTTGAAATAAATTGAGTTTACGGTCTTAGTTCAATCCAAACCCTTAGTTCGAAAGTGCCAAAAACATGAATATGGAATTTTTTGAAGCCGAGAATGAGCTTGCCACTATGGACTTTGTGGATAATGATGAGGCGATCCTATGATTTCTCAATGCATACATTGATATTAATCCCACGTACTATAAGATGATATTTTATCTCATAACCCAATCTTGCTCCTACTTTGGAGATCACACATTGTATCCTTCCTCATTAAGGGTTTTGATATTTACTGAGGTAGAGGAAAAGAGTTAGAACTACCTCTAGCCCCATCTCGAGCTCAAAGAGGGTAATGCAAATTTAATTAAAGAGACCATAGATATTAATATAGGGATGGAGGAGGAACCCTGAGATCTTAAAAATCGGTTGTTCTCTTGCTCTAGATGAGATAGAATCTCATACAAAGGTACTCAAAGAACATTCGAAAGCTTTCACATTCGATTCTGAGGAAATTACAGGAATCAAACCTAACGTGCTGGTTCACAACCTCGTCATGAAGCCTTACGATGCCAAGCCTGTGAAGAAAAATTCATGACCCATGAAGCAAAAGGTGGCTTTATTGGTCAAGGAAGAACTAATGAAGCTTCTTCGGGTCATTTTTATTCAACTAGTTGACTATTCCATGTGGGTGTCTAACATTGTTCTAGTTCTTAAAAATAATGGGAAGAATCTGATTTATATCCACTTTAGAATTATCAACAAATCATGTCCTAAGGATGAATTCCCATTCCCTTTCATTGATGTCATTGTAGATGCAATGAATGAATATGAGTTATTATCACTTGTGGATAGCTTCTCCATCTACAATCGGATAAGGATCTCAAAGGAGGATTAAAACAAGACTAACTTTACTACTCCTTGAGGAAAATTTTGTTATGCAATCATGCTTTATTTGATTTTAAAATTGCAGCCACATACCAAATGACAATGAAATATATATTCCATGATGTTATCCATAATATTTTGGAATCTTATGCCGATGGCTTTGTTGGTTAAGGCCATGAAGTGTTGTGATCACCCTTAGGTTATTTGTATTTTCCTCTCTCGTCTTCTCGAATATGGTATAACATTAAACTCAAAATAGTGCGTATTCAAAGTGATGGGAGGTAAAATACAGAGGTATATCATTTTTTCCAAAAAATTGATGTAGACTCGAGAAAATATTCAAGGAGTTCCAAAGATGACTCGCCTTGAGACAAATCATGCATTAGGTATTTTTGGGTAATCTTGGGGCAATCCACGATTTATTCTCAATATAACTTGTCACATCTATCCCATCAATAACTTATTAATGAAAGAGTGTAGTAAAGAGTGGATTTATGAATGTCATGAAGTGTTTCAGATCCATCAAATGCTTTCTCATGTCACCACCTACACTCATGCCACCCAAAGCCGACCATCCCCTAATCTTATACTCACGATTCATTGAGGTTTTGTTAACTTGCATGTTGGTGCAAGAAGACAATTAGATTCAAGAAACGTGTCATTTATTTCATTTTTCACACTTTGCTTGATTATGATACATACTATACGAAAGAGGAGAAAGAATTCCATATTATAATATTAATAAGGAAACACGAGTGATCGTCCAAGTCGACCAAATGTGACACTTCTTGACTCAAGCTTCCTTAGCCAAAAAGGTTGAACGTTTTCTCAAATTTATGGGTGAATTTGAACCTACCTTCATCAACCAAAATTATATCAAAGGAAAAATCATTGCTGATTGGTTGGCATACAATGTGATAGATTGTGGGGACCTAGTAGACCTATATTTCCCTGATGGATGTGTATTTTATGTGGAAATTAAACCTCCCATTGCATATTTTCCATGGTATGCTTTGATATCGTAATCGTATTATGGACCGTGCATACCCTAAGGTATAAACCTCACAAAAAGGTAGAGGTTACTCATCATATCTCCCAAGTATGTAATTGTAGAAGAAGTGCTCTATCACAGAGCCATCGAAGACATACTTTTGAGGTGTATAGATGAAGAAGAATCTTAAAATATCCTCTTAGAATCTAACAACAGAGTGTGTTGGGGTCACTTTGGAGGGCATGCTACTACAAAAAATAATCGATGGGTTATTTATTGCCCAACATAGAGCATGATCCTATAGAATATGTACACAAGTACCCTAAATGTCAAGAATTCTCACATGAGATACACATCCCTGCTTAGGCTCTATAGCCGATTGTGACACCCTGAACCTTCTCTACTTGGGGTTTAGATTTGATAGGGAAGTTCTCTCCCTCATCAATAGATGGCCACAACTTTATCATTACGGCCACAAAATATTTCACAAAGTGGGTCGAGGCCATGCCTCTCACTACCATAATTGGAGTGTGATTGATAAATTAATTTTGAATCATATCATCTATAGATATGGAGTCCCACGGGAAATTATCTCAGATAATGGAATGTCCTTACAGAATGAAGAGGTGCATGAGTTGTGTACATAATTCAAAATATCACATCATACAACCTCTTTATATTACCCTCAGTGAATGGACAGGCTGAGGCTACAAATCAAATGTTGAATTCCATATTCCTCAAAACACTCAAGGAGAATAAGCATAAGCCCGACATTTAAATCTATTTAGATCCTTGTGGGCCTATAGGACGTCAGTAGGAACACCTACGGGAGCAAAAAAATTTCTTTAGTATTTATATGTGAAGTGGTATTACTGTTGGAAATCGAGCTACCTAGCCTCTGCATATATTTGTAAGGGATTTTAGATGAAGATGCATATGGAGAGGAAAGTCTGTTTCAACTAGAAAACCTCGATGAAACTTGACTTAGAGCTAAATAACGACATAACATTTATGCCTACATGATGTGTCATCAATATAACAAAAAGGTTTACAAATGCAAAATATAAGTACGGGATCTAGTGTCGAGACTAGATAGCTAGATTGAAAAGAAGCCCAACAAAGGAAAAAATTTAGACCAAAGTGGTTAGGTCCACATCAGATCATGTAGGATTATAAGAATGGCACATATCATTTGTGTACTTTAGAAGGTGAAGATTTTGGTGATGCACCTAGAATTCTTAGTTCACACCTAGTCGTGGCACATCACTCGGCCTGGGTGAGGCGCCACCCAAAGCACGCAAAGGTGCCAAGTCCTCTTAAGAGCTGCTTTGTAGTAAAATGGTAGCATGATAAAGCAGTAAACATATATTTTTAGAAACTAATCCATCTATTCATCATTATACTGAACTAGATCTATAAGCACTTACATGTAAATCATCATGATAACAATAATATACATTGAAAAAACATATCGAATCTTTTGTTGTTCAACCAATATTCTTTATATATTCATCATACCAACAGTACAAAAGATTCATACAATACCAGACATGCATGCATGGATCTGTTACAATTATCCAGTCTCATGTACTCATGTATCTCTCATCCTTCAAAGCATGTGTCTCTATCTATCTTTTACTAAGTAATTCATTACATATATATAGGGTGGGGAACTAGCCCTTCACCACTTAACTCTACCAGAAATAGGTCGCATGCTAATAACAGCCACACACCTTTTACAACTATAGCCATACATGCAAGTATGCTATCTATAGATCGCTAATAGTTAACTATAGTGGTGGATCTATTCTTATCTTATGCCCATGCAAGAGTGAGTTGACATGTTCTTCAAAAATCTCCATGAAGAGTGGCGCGCAAGTCTCGGCATCACTTCGTGTGCTCTGCACACCAATCTCTAAGAATAGACCTGATCTCCAAAATCGCTAAGTTCTGAAAGTCTGACTCTACACCTCCACGCGTGACACCTTCCTATACCTTCGCACCTTTGCTCCTGTGTTGTTCTTCCACACAGACTTTGTGTGTAATTTCAACTAAGTGTTTTCTCTGATCAACATTACCCCACACTAATCTCATTGTTGCCACGACAATGGTAATGTCCAAAACTTACACAAAGAATGGATAAATAAAGAATGGTTGAATAAAGAATTTTGAATAAGGTATACGCAACTAACAAAACTATTCAAGCCTCAGGCCCCTCCATTTCATCCTGAAGCAGCAACTCTGGATATTCTTCTTTTATATCTACTTCCAGGTTCTCCCACTCCATTAACGCCACTCCTCCTGCCATCTCAGGCACGTCTGCAATGATGGACTGCAGCTCTTCCATAGTGATTTTCCTTGCTCATTTTGTATCACAAGCATTACGCTTGACATAGAGGTTTGCACCCCCTCCAATACATCCATCTTTTGAGCAATGAGCTTTCCAAGCTCCTCTAACCTCTCCTTATGCGGTGCCTGTGCCGTAGCCAGTGTCTCGCACTTTTTCTTCACCAGGACTAACCGTTCAGCGTGGCCTAGGGTAGCATCCTTCATAGCCTTGTGTACTTCATTTTCCTCCTCTAATGTTTTCACTACGATCAGTGCATCTAGGTTTGTACATATCGTTAGCGCATGATCATCTTTCTTTAGTTCATCACGGGTGGCTTGTAGTAGGCCTTTATAAGTAGCAATCTTCCTTGCTACTGTAGCCTGCGCTTTCTCTATCCTTTTCCCCGAGTCCTTGGGCTGTGTTGATACATACACCTTTTCATCTTCCAACACTAATATTATCATTGTTTTCACATAGTGCATCACGTAAAGAAAATTGTTTTGGCACTTGGGATTCCAAATGTGGGTGCACCTTGAGGACATCATCTCCAATTTCCTCCACCATAATAACAAAAGTGTCATATTTTCTCTTGATCAAATCCTTTTCTGTATAGGCGTGTTATCTGCACATCCTTGGCTTTCAGTTTTCTCCATCAACACCTTAATGGTAGCATATTTATGAATGTCTCTTCTTATTACTTGTAAGATACCTTTACTAGAGCATTTCTCACCTACTTGTCTCGACATCACCGTTGGCTTAATTGTCATGTGGTGTGTTTTAGGTGCCTTTTCAACCATCTCGACGTGCATGATTCTTCATCAACATCAAATTTTGGCTCATCTATATGCGTGTGCATCGACCATGAAAGTTGCTTCTTTGTGCATAGAGTCACCTTGTCCTCATTCATGAGCACCCATCTAAATAGATCCTTCTTCTCAATGGTACTTTGGAACCAAGTGCGAATAATTATCATTGGGTCTTCTGCGTACCCCATGGTATGTAGCTTGGTGTCCTCCCCTATTTGATGGGATCTGGGCCCTCTAGGAATGTTCCCGCATCAAGGTTAGGAATACTAGATGTATCCCCACCCTTGTCCTATGTAGCCTCTGATTGTTCCCCTTCTTCTCCTCCCATTTTCTCCTCCTTATGTTGAGGCTTTTCTTCTGCTAGAGATGAAGGTGCCTTCTCCTCAGATTCTTCTACTTCCTCACTCAGCCTAAGTTTTCTTCTTTTCTTCTCCTCTGGCTCCTTCACTTGCAGGATTTCTCCTTGCACCCTTGTGCGCTTAAATACCTTTTTAAATATTTGGTCGCCCTACTCCTCCCCTATAACTCCTTCTCCCTAGGAATTTTCACGTGCTCCTTCTCTTGGCTAGATGGTTGCTTCCTCCTTCACACCAAGCCACCACTATCCTCATGTTCTTCATCCTCTTCCTCATCATCTTGCTTGGGTTTAGAGGGCCTAGGTGCCGGAATGTTCTCCATGGTATGCTTCCCCTTCGGTGGCCCTGGAAGCGTGAACTCATTTTCTACATACTTGTTATTTTCCATTTTGGGCTTCAGTTGGAGGTATATCAGTGTGGCCCCGATATCCATAATGGCAAGTGTTTCTGGCTTAGTGCTCAAAATCTCCAAGATATTATTCTCATTGTACGCATTCCTCCCTGGATATCCATACATCTTCCACAGGGTGTGGTATTCACAGTCCACCTTGTCTGCATTAAACACTAACCTCCATGTGTTGGTGAATCAATGAATTGCAGCTTGGAAGTATTGCGCAGAAATGCGTAAGGCGCTTGCACCGGGGGCTCCAT
Source organism: Taxus wallichiana var. yunnanensis (assembly GCA_018340775.1). Lineage (NCBI taxonomy): Eukaryota > Viridiplantae > Streptophyta > Pinopsida > Cupressales > Taxaceae > Taxus > Taxus wallichiana. The sequence goes on from CM031238.1 coordinate 869,889,770, forward strand.
GACCCATCTACCATTAGAAAGCGCAATACAAAATTTTGGTAGACTACAAACTATACCGCTTCGATAGAACCAAGGTAAATCTGGGTATACGTCATTCCTCTCCAAACACCATGCGGAGCCTATCATACCACATCTCTGCTCACTCCTTCACCTCATCCATCATTGACCCCTTGTAGAGATACTTGCTGAATCGTTCAGCTAGAGACTTTTGATTCATGGGGTATTCCCATATATTCTCTTTTGGGCCATCTGGTACCCCAATCTCCATGAAGACTAAACTTAGTAAGACACAACCAAAACTTATTTTATTTCCTATGCATGCTTCCTCTACTATTTGTTCTGCAATGAAGCCGACAATGTTATAAGTGGTTCCTTCGACATGCACTTTTCCACATGCAACCACATAGAGTTAACTTGTGACCAACATTCTTGGTCATTCAATTTTGTAACCAGGTGTGTTGCTGCCTGTACTACTAGACAATTTTTCAGTTTGTCAATGTCCATTCCATGTGGTCCTTTCTGATAGCCCAATGCTTTCTATGTTTCCAAGATGGCACTCTTGTCAGCTAGGTTAGTCTTAATATCTTCACCTGTTGCCCTTAACCTGGTTACTATGGCAATAAGAATGGGTGTCAATCTTACCCTCCATCCTGCAAAGTAGAAAAAGTCCTCATGGACTCGGCTCATCAGCCATCTATACAATGGTGCATACTTTCCAAAGTATGGGAGCTCATATAGCTAGTAGACACCATTCCCTTTTAGTAGCCTTTCCCTGGCATCATCATATATTGGCATGTCATCATCCTCGGTTTTCTGTTCATTCGAGAAGTGAGCAGGTCATCTAATTTCTTCTGGTTTTCGTTGGTTCGGTGATTATACTCACTTATCTTACTCTATTATATGTGGGTATCCCATTCCTAGCCCACAATAACTTCCTCAGGGTACTGCATTTCTGAAAAATTACTTTTCGAGGCCATCTCTTCCTCTTCTTCCACCACCACCTTCTTCTTTTCCTTTATTGGTGTTGCTTTCTTCTTTGGTGCCATTATGCTTTTTAGGTTTTGTTTTCTAGACCATTTTCTATGTGTGTTTTGAGTAGTTTGCTTCAAACCCTAACTCAATTCAACCGTGCCCTAATTTGCAATCGTGAAATCATGCACCCTAGCTCTGTTTTTGTTACTCTACTTCATTCAAACCCTTTTCCTAGGGGATTCAAGCCCTTCCAATAAACAGATCTATCTTTCACGCCTGGTTCACTTGCTTCGTACCTTGAATTGCTTTACTTAGCTCTTCACGTGTATCTCTTTTCGAATTCTCGTAGTCGCAAGGGTAAAAATGAAATCGCATCCCATCCTTATATAGATTTCCACTTTTCACTACATTAATTGCTCCTCCACCTACCAAATTATCCTCATTTATGACCCATTTTTATCATTTCCACGCGGTATACCTTCACACCAAACACTATAACCTTCTAGCGCACCTTTTTACCCTTTGTCACAAACTTCTCTTTAGCGTGCACTCTAGCACCCGAGTACCTCATTACTACACCATCTCCTGGTGGTTACCATAGCCCCTTACTTACCTCGCGTTATATGTTCCATCATCCATCTTCATCATTTCTTATCTTGAGAAGCAATATTTTGTCAGTTACCCTTTAGCAACCTTCTTTCTCAACATCCACAACTTGAAATCTTCATAGAATATACTTGAGAGTCACCAACAATCCACCCCACATGAAAAGGATGTGCAGTCCTCTCACGCATCAACATGCTTCATATTGTAGTTAGCTTTATGCGTGCAAGAGTGCTTATCATACAAACAAGAGCTAAATTGAAAAAGCATAATGATGATGAAAGAAACACATTAAGGAAATGCGAAAGGAAAACCTAATTTATCTAGCAATATTGCCTTATTACAAACACCAAGAAGACTTATTTATCGTAGGACTTGAACCTACTCTCATTAAAGCAATCGGGAAACCTTGTGCCATTAATTGTGTCTAACTCGCAAGCACCTAACTCAAGTATATGAGTGATATCATATGGCCCCAACCAATGCACCTTGAGATTTCTTGGATGGCAAAAACACTTGAGTCATACGTAAGTACCATTTGTCCTAGCAAAGTTTCTTATCCTCGATGTGTCGATCATGCCATGCCTTTTGACATGCCTTCTCCTATTTCTCGACTCTAGCATGCAATGGCTCAAAGTGCTCATCTAGTTGAACCATCTTCTCAATCCATTCTTTCAAAGGCTTTCTCATCAGCTAGACCTCCAGTGTGCACAATGCACAAAGAAGGTAACATAAATTCTAGAGGAAGAACAACTTCCATGCCAAACACCAATTGAAAAGGTGTGGCTTTGTTTAATCTTTTGTATGTTGTTCTATAAGCCCAAAGAACAACAGATACTTTATCATCCCAATCTTTCCTTCCAACATCACAAATCTTGGTCAATGTGTGGCTGAAAATCTTGTTAAAAGCCTTAGTAGTCCCATTTTCCTGAGGGTGATAGGGTGTAGTCTTATGGTGGGAAACCATAAAATAAATTAAAATAATTCTTATTGTCTCATTTAAAAAATGTGTGCCCCTATCACTTGTTAAACTTAAAGGACATCTATACCTTGTAAGAATATTTTCCCATAAGAACATGGCTGTTGTAGCCATTGTACAGTCCTTGGTAGGTGTTGCTTCTTCCCATCATGTAAGATAATTTGTACAAGTGATGATATAATGTGATCCATTCCCACATGCAGCTGGTGAAATAGGCCCAACAAATTCAATTGCCCATTTCTCAAAGGGTTCTACACTCTTAATTGGTCATAAAGGCATCTCATCCCTTTGTCCTCAGTTGACCGAGACAATGAAAATGGTCACAGTCTTACAATACTCTTTACAATCCTTGTATAATGTTTCCCAACACAAACCAACAAGTAGGATCTTGTGCTCTGTTGCATCAGATGCATAGTGGCCACCTACAATACCACCATGTGATTCTTCCATTATATCCATTTGTTCATGCTCCAATACACAATGGCGTAACACCTCGTCTCTACTCTAACTTATACAAATCACCATTGATTAACATGAATGGTACCGTATGAATAGCAAGTTACTTCTCTAAAGCTTTCATGCCTTCAACTGCACCATACTGGTGTCCTTAGAAAGACAACAATGTCATCCAATTTTGATGGCACGTGCTTTAACCTATACATTTGGTCATCAAGCATGGTCTCTTCTATTGTTTGTGCCTATTCTCTGACTAAATTCTAGACAAGTGATCCGGTCCAAAATTGCTTTTTCCTGGTTTTACCACAACCGTAAAGTCAAACTCTTGAAATAAGAGTATCCATCAACATATACAACCCTCGTAAAATGGGCTTGTTCACCAAATACTTTAATGCCATGTGATTTGTATAAAACACAAATGGTGTAGCCAAAAATACTAACTAAATTTTTGCAAGGCATAGATCATGGACAAGGCCTCGCGCTCTGTAGTGGTATAATTTTGTTCTGCAGGGGTCAAATTCCTACTAGCAAAGCAAATGGGATGATTCACAATACCTTCTCCTAGCTAAGCTAAGAAAACAGCAATGGCTATGCCAAAGACATCCACATGAACATGAAAAGGTTTATCCCATGAAGGAAAGCACACAATAGGTGCGATAGTAAGTTTCTCCTTCAATATCTCAAATGCACACTGTTGTGACTCCCCCCAATAGAATGAACCTTTTCCCCTAAGCAATTATTCTAAGGCCATGACAACTTTGGCATACCCTTTTATAAACTTCCTGTAATACCCTATATGACCCAAAAATCCACATACCTCGTGATGAAAAGTGCTTTCAAGCCTATGATGACTGCAACTTTAGCTGGATCAACCAACAATCCTTCCTTGCAGATAATGTGTCCTAAAAGTGTGCCAAAGGGAGTAGCAAAGATGCACTTCTTGATGTTCAATGAGATACTCAACTGTCGACATCTTTCAAACATTAAGTGTAGATTGTCATAATGATCCTTAATTAGCCCATAAACAGTCCAATCATCAAGATAGACCAAGAAGAAGTTATCAATAAAATCCTTGAAAATACAGCAGGTGCATTCTTGAATCCAAAGGGCATCATAATATAGGCAAAGCTTCCCCATTCCGTAGTGAAGGTGGTCTTCTCTTAATCTTCCGGGGCAATCCTAACCTGATGATACCCTGAAAACCCATCTCTAAATGAATATATATCGTGCTCAGCCACTCCTAATATTTCCTCTGTGAATGGTGTAGGAAAGGGATCTGTAACACATGCTACATTCAACTCTCTATAATCAACACAAATTCAAATCCTACCATCCTTTTTGATGCTTATCACCATAAGACTAACCCATTCTGATTCATCTAATGGTCGAATGATCCCATATTTCAACATCTTGTCAATCTCCTCCTTTAATTTCTCACACGAATTGGGATTCATCCGATATGGTTGCTTCCTAACAGGGTGCACCTTCCTTGAGATTTATCTTCATTTCTCCAGTGATATATGCATGCCTTTAAGTTCATGGTATCCTCTTGGGAATAAGTCCTCATAGTCTCAAAGTAACTCTATGATCTTTGCTACGTCTCGCCTTCGACCAAGAATCCCCATTTATCACCTCCTTAGGTTTAGCTTCGTGCCTATATTGACCTTTGTTATCTTCATAGGTTCATGATATGCATGCTCATCTACATCCGATAAGCTAACACTTCACATGTTCCATGTGAATGATCCAAATCTAAGTTCTCAACTTCCTCCTCATCAATTCTATAAAACATCTTCCCCTTATCTTTTTCCATTGAAGCACACTCAAGTAATATGATATCATCTTCTTCATCCACAAAACGTGCCCCTATCTCTGTCTCACCAAATAATTCCTAAATAAGTTCTTCCACTTTCCCACTATCTCCCATGGTTAAGCACTTGATAAAGCTTAAAGTTGTGTTCACTGGTGGTGTAGATGAAAAGAAGTCAAAAGTTTGGATCATCCCTGTAGTCAAAGTTTGCCAATTGTCATTTTGTGATGTAATTCGGCATATGCATACCAAGCACATGTGCAACCTTGTAGAGTAGAATAAAACCAATGCACCCAAAGTGAGGGTGGTAATGCTTCCTGTCCTACTGTTCAAAGTCTCTCACACTGCTGGATATGATGTTGAGCAGGTTGATCACCATGATAAGGGAAAATTTTTGTAGGTGCATTACTTCTTGAAAACCTAGTTGATAAGGCGGTCCCAATCATTCCCCACTCTAAGAGATTATCCCTGTGGACCACCCACCAGCGTGCAGCTATCCCACCCAAAGTATATGACAACATATCTCGTCGTTTAAGCTGGTCAGCCCAATTTGTTTCCATGGCCTATAAGAACCCAGCCAAATCTTCGGATCTAGTATAGTGGGGTACTGAGCGACCTATACACCAAATGCTTAGAGCCCAATTAGTTCATAAGTGCCATGAGCCCAATTATCACAAGCAACACTGGTAGTATCATTGATTGACTGAGAATATTCCCAATGAAGGATTCCTTCCTTAGATGGATCCTGGACCTCTGGGTCCCGAATAATGCGTATATAGATTCTATTCAAGTCCTCTTCGCTTAAAGGTTCCACATATGGCATGGATTTCCCATCGGTCAATGGTATTATAACCCTTTCCTCATTCTTGAAGTTGATATACACCTTGTTAAACCTCAAATCAACATTGTTCGCATAACACCAAGGGTGCCCAAGCAAAGCTGGGAAGCTATCTGCTTCTGCAAGTGCTAGCACTTCAAGTCTCCTGTGAACTTGGCCCCTTATATAGTGATAGATGCATCCTTCAAAACTCCTATGGGAGTAGCTTTCATTCTGTTTGCCATGAAAAATACATTAGATGATGGTTGCAATGGGGTCTCCCCATTTATTCCCATGCATCCAATGTAAGTACATTTACTTCCACACCTATGTCAATCAAAATATTGCTCAACAACCATCCATCCACAACAGCATTCAAAGTGATCTCCTTGTCATAATCAATGCTATTGGGGGAATATTCAAGTGAAGTATTTGTCTTTTAGTCTCAGTTCCCACGCACGGAGTATTCCCTTTCAACCAATTTCCTAATAAAGGAATAATATCCTCTTGGCACAATCTTCTACATACCTCTCTGATGTCGTCAATATCCGACGAGGCCTGATTTGTATCCTTGTGCTCCAATTTCCGAGACTGCTCTTTCAAACCTTGTATCTCACCTTGAAGGCTTTTAAGGACCTCCATTGTTTCCTGATAGACTTCTTTCTAATGAGCTGGATCTGGATACCTAGCATGTAAAACCTCCTCCCTAGTGATTGTCAACTTCTGTTGCAACACCTCTCTTGCACATGCCACCTCAGCTTGTGTGGTTATCTTGATTGTTACTACCTCAAGTTCTAGTGTTAACTTGGGCATCCACTGATTCTCTATCACACACTAGATTCGAGCCATCCTCGTTCCCTTGTTTTCTTGCTTGTGCTGCTTCTTACTAGATGCTCATACAAGTCCAGACACTCTTCATAACTATGCCCCCTTCCAAAAAATGAACGAAATATTCTCGGGCATTCGCGCCTATAATGGTCAAGTAAACCACATGTATAGAAATTTCCTTGAGGAATTCACTCCTTCCTTCACCTCACCCTCATCCTCCATATCTTCCTCGATATCATCATCCTCTTTCACGAACCCCTTCAAACCTTTCATCATTTCGTTATAGTGCGTTTTATTATAATCCCTATCCCGATGCTCATTCTTCCCTTTATAATTATCAACCACACTCGCTTGTCTTACCCAATATCAATGGCATCATGGATCTGGGTGAATCAATCTACAATCCTCGAGTATCATGGGTTGTGGACCTACAATTTTTACAAAAATGAGGATACATTCTTTCCGATCATGCCTTGTAGTAGGGGCCAACAACTAGCATCATGATTCAAATGGAAAATCTCACAGGTCCCAACAACAACGAATGTATAGTTACTAGAGGGGAAACTATTTTTGTGTGGCCCTCTACTTCACAATCAGATACCATATGCATTCCTAAGCACGTTTCATGAGCTGAGTTTTCGATAATTTATCTAATCTGTTTTGCCATAGCTATGCTATCTAAGCTTCCAAAAATGGACTAACTCTAGTGTCAATACTCCTAACTCTAGCTTCAAGCAGGTAATGTAAGTGGCCTCCAATACTTGGCGTGGGTCGGTATAATTTTTATGTGACAATGCACTTCAAAATGGGGTAATCAATCCCCTAACAAACCATTGTGCATGCTGACTTGCATGAATGTCATAAGAGAGTTTGGATAGAATTTTTTTAAAATGGGCATCATACTCATGTACACTTTTAGTAGTGCCTTGCTTTATATCCTTGAGTGCGCTTATACTCTTCTGCTCAAACTCTGGGATATGGAACTCTTTCAAGAAAGAATCTTTCAATGCTACATAGTCAATACAAGTTTGATTAGGATCAAACTTCCTATACCAGCTGTGTGTGTGCACCTATAATGTAGTAGCAAATTGACTTGCCTTGTGCTCAGAGGCCATAATACCTTTCATGCGCCACAATATTTCACACATATGAACATGTTTAGTAGCATCCTCGATACCTCTGTACTCTGGGAGATGAAGGGACATCTCCATATAAATGTTCAGGTTCTTTGCGGGCCTTGACCACCCGATCCAACCTCCTTGGTTTCATCTTCCTCCAAAACCACTCCGAACCATCGAACAAGAATTTCCCATCTTGCCTGATCCTCCTCCAGGATTTGGAATAGGGTCCGTGGATGCACTCCCTATGTCCCTACAAAGTGGTACTATACTAGACCCCTACAGTCTGTGAAGTAGTCCTAGTTCCAGAGGTGAATCCCACACTCGGCGTGCTCATATTCTATGTAGATGATGAGCCTGAAAACATACCCCCAAAGAATAACAAAGTTGTCTGTCTGCTATCATTGATGTACTTGTTGTCTGACCTATTTTTGTGCTTTCACTTCCTAAATTAAATTTTTTTTACTTGTTGTACTAGATACTGGAAAACCAAGCGCAAGGGCTAGGTCAGCAGGTTGGCTTAGATGCGTGCCCGCGGCCTAGGTCATATCTACTAGCGTGCTTCCATGTGAGGCCGAAGAGGGTTCTCTGTCATGCTTTCCTAGATGGGGGAGTTCCTGATGCTCTTGCTCTTCTTCCTCCCCATGAGCCTCAAATCCTTCATGAGCCATCTCTCTCCATAACACCATCCATTCTGTAATTTCTTGTTTCTTACATAATTCCCTCTCGCATGCCTCATCATACTTCATTCACCTCTCTTCCCTTTGTCATGCGGCTGCTAGGTTTGCCATCTTTCACTAATCCTAATCCTACCCCCACACGTGGATATTCTTTTAGATTTCCATGGTTTTATCTTCCAAGTTCAACGTTACCATTAGTATTTGATTGCCAAATAAATACCTTGCAAAATGTCCCTCTAGGATACCATACGAACTAGAACTCCGCTACCTCCGGTCACGAATAAGTCAAAATTGAATACTCCAAAATATAGTTGTTTAGGACATGGTGAAACTAGGTATCTACCATGTGATTCTAGCTTAGGTTAGCATCATATAGTGTTTGGAATTCCTCCTACGTCTAAAAAAGTGTGCGATACCTCCAATTCCACTTATATGCATATGCGCAAATCAACCATTCGTATAATTATCCGAGGTTGGCGGGAGGCTAACCCCTCACAGATCAAAACAAACCCCTATTAAAATTCCATGCCATTTATAATGAGTACCCACACGATACCCTTTTCTGTTTCGCATTATGCACTTTTTTATGCATTTGGCAGATCTAGTGTATTTTCCATCGATTGCAAGGGAATCGTTTTAATGCTATAACTTTTGACTCGCTGCTCATTTTTGAGCGCTTCTTTAGTCAAAGTTGCATGATTTTTCACACTTTACATGATGGCATTACCAATTTTGTAAATGCACTACTTTTATAAAGTGCCGCATTCTGGGGGGGTTACTTGTACTCTTGGGCTCACAGACGCATGATAACGCATTATCGGCCAGTCCAACGCCTTGATTTTGTGCATCTTTCCTTTTTCATCATGGAGAGTGCTCTTTCCAAACATGAGCATCGTAGGATCACCTTACAGCCTCCGCCACTTCTCACCAGGAGAGAGACCTATTCAACTTGGTGTGCTTCCATGGAACGTTACTTCACCCACGAGGGTCTTTTACCCTTCTTGCTTGGGCCGCCTCGCACCCACCGATCATCGTCATCTAGAGGACTTCCTCGATTGTTGTGACCATGTATTTGGTCACATGATGATACATGTCTCTCATTCTCTCGGTTTCACGTGGAAAATTCAGATCCACCTCACCGTAATCGGAGCATTCTTCGAGTCCTTGTATAGAGACCCTTCACATACTCGCTACATTTGTTGTTATTGCTGATTTAGTTATCTCCTCCATTTCTTCATGTGATGATAGTTTCACTAACATAGGCTCGCTTGGTTCTACTTCGATGTCGAAGTACTATAGAGGACTCTTCTCCTCTTTCTCTCACTATTGCAGAGAAGTGTTGACACTTCCCACATCTCATCACATATTGATCGGTCCCCTTCTCGATCATACAGGTCATCACACCCACCTCCTTTCCACTTCTAATGTGCGAGGCCCTTTTCACTCTTCTACCTTAATTGGATGAATCATACCTATCATACATCTCTCTTTTGTTTGTTGAACCCCTCATTGGGACGAGTATCCACCTAAACTGCCCGACCTTAGTCATCTTTTTCGCAGAGTCTACTTGTGATGCACTACAGGTCCCTCATCCATCTACAGTTTTTCGGAGGAGTTCATCATCTCTATTGTTGGGAGTTCCCTTCCGGAATCATGTCACTTCCACATTTCCAGAGACCTTCATTGATCCACCCTCTTGTGGATCCTTTTCTCATTGTGGAGGATGTTTTTTCCCTTCGCATCACTTAGACATCCTCTCTATGGGTGTTCTTCAAGAGCGGAGACGCTCGACACTAAAATTTTCCTCCATAATTTATATTTAATTAATGTATGTATTAGGAATAGGATGTTGTTAAGTGTAATTAGTAGTAGCGTCCGGATAGAAGATAACGGCGCCATCAAGATGCGGTGCCGCCAATAATGTGGAGTACTAGTAATAACAAAGTACAATAGGAATGTTGTAAAAAGTAAATATTTGTCGTAAGTGGTCCGGTAATGTTAAAATGTCAAAGTTTGGGTAATTAGAGAAGTAGGGTCTACATGATTAGGAATTAGAAATATTATATTGATAATAAAGACAAGGAGTGAGGTCATAAATATTTTGTGTATTTTATTTGTAAAAAGTCTAAAAATGTGGAACCCATGTAAAATGATAAGGTTTATCTTATCTTAACAGATAAGCCTACATGTACAGATAAGAGTTAAGGTATGGAATATGATTCGTCAGAGTGGATTTCTTATCCTATCTTAGAGATAAGATGGATAAGCCTAGAAGTTCTATAAATAGAGAGGCCACCCCCCTCATTTAGCATAGAAAAGAAGTAGTGAGAAATATTGTAGGAAGTGTGCAAAGGAAGCCACCAGTTAAAGGTGTGTTGAAGAAGCCATCGAGAGGTGTAATTGTAAAGTTTCTCCCATAGTCTTGTTAAAGTACCTCATGGGTGAGATCAGAAACAATTTCATGTTAATATTATAATTTACTTTGATATTTCAGATTTGTCATCATTCCGTCTTATCATAGTTGATGGTATTCTTGTGTTCAGGCTTTGTTGTTTTGTTTCCGATTACGTCCACCAAACTAAAGGTCATGTGCATTAGTAAATAATCATAAGACGAGGAGTTCCCGTGAAGAATTATCATAGTGCCGGATTGGTGATACATTTTGGTTCCATGCTGACCATTCCTCGTTGGTGGATTTTCTTCGAGAGATATTCCCACTTAGGCAAAAATTAATTGGAGGGTAACCTTGTTTTTACCATGGCATAGTAGTTACCATGGTAAAGTCATTTTTACCGTGAATAGTAGTTACCATGTTAAAGTCATTTTTTCCATGAATAGTAGTTACCCCGTAAAGTCCTTTTTGTTGGGAATAGTAATTACCGCAAAAGTCACTTTTACCGTGAATAGTATTTACCGCAAAGAATTCACTTTTTACCGTGAATAGTGTTTTCCACAAGAAAGTCGGCTTTTACCGTAGTAAGTCAAGTTTTACCATAGTTTACCGTGGTCATTTCTATTTTACTATAGAAAGGTGTAAAGTCACTTTCTAGTATAGTGATTCCAATTATTTGTGCACATAAGTCTTGTTAATTGATTTGTGGGTTGGTATTTCACGGTGGTTACTTTTGAAAATGGGAAAGATTCTGTTTTTTTTCAGCTCAATCTAATGAAGATGCTTCTTCTTTCATTCAAGAGTTTAAACGATCTTGTATTTGTAATGGCCTTATAAGAAGGGAACAATGGACTGAATTTTTCCTACCTTTTGGATGGTTCAAAGACTTAGGTGGTTTGAAACACTAGGTGATAATGTGAAAATTCATGGGATTTATTAACTAAAAGTTTTCTTGAAGAATTTGGTGAACAACAGAAATATGCAGATCTCATGATCGAGATCACAAAGCTATCCCAAGGAGAGAAGGAGAAGATAAGGGATTATCATGCTCGTGTTCTAGAGCTAAGGAGGAAGCTCGATGCCCGATCCTAAGGAAGGACTAGCGGATGGGTTGATGAATGGCATGGATAATCTCCTCTGTAAGCACTTCATTCTTGGGATGAAGCCAGAGATCAGACAACGAGTGAAGTATGACCGCCCAGCTACCATTGAACAAGCAAAGGAGATTGCAAGAAGGCAAGAAGAAAGCATGGAAGAGGAGCCCAAAGAAATTGTTGCTAAAGTAGAGCCTACACCAACGACCTTTGGTCTAGAATCCACAACCACTCCCCGGTGAGCACAAATATTTCTCCTAGTACATCTACTGAGTATGAAGATCTACTCAAAAGATGGGCCAATTAACTATTAATCTTCTTCAAGGAAAGGAATTTAGTTCTCAGGGAGGAGATAGAGGTCCAAAAAGAAATATTTCTGAAGTTGTTTGTTATGGTTGTTATAAAAGGGTCATTATAAGTATAATTGTCCGATAGAGCTTCTACATCCGTAAAGAGATAATGATAAAGGAAAAGCACCTGTGAATTCTCTTGATGTAGTAGATAAGAGTAGAAATAATGAAGTAGATGTGTTTGTAACAAAAAGAAAGAAAGAAAAAGATAATCAAGATGGAAATGATCCTAAGAAGATGAAAGAAGAAACTAGTAAGAAACATAGGAGAAGAAAGTTGGGTGTGCAGGATTTTCTGATTTCACAGGGGCAAGGACCATACTCCATCTTGGAAGATCTGTCCAAAAGGCCTGCAAATATTACATATGGTCAACTCTTGGCTATGTCTTCTGAGAAGAGGCGGGAGTTGCAAGGTGGACTCAATGCTCGAAGAAGGAAGGAGGTTGAGGTCCCTGTTTTGGAGGCAGAGGCAGATCCCTATGCTCCACAAGCTGAGGTATTATGTAATGGTATTTCAATTCATGATGTCTTAGTTGATGGAGGTGCTGCAGTTAATGTAATGACCGAGTCTGTAATGAATATGTTGGGTTTAAAATTGATCGCCCTTCAACACTTATGTTAAGGTCATTAAATAAAGGAAAACTAAACCAGAAGGTGTAGTTTCAAATGTGGCAATATTTGTTATGGGTGTGGTATGTGTGGTAGACTTTCAGTGTGATGAAAAATGGTATCACACTTGTACCCAATGTCAATCTTGGAAGACCATGGCTAAGGAGAGTTCATGCAAGAAACTACCGGAATGAAGGTTTCATGACACTTGGACGTGGTAGAGAGAGGGTGAAGATAAATGTGATCCTCGACATCATAAGGCGTAAACTCAGTGGATTCAAGTGATGAAACCGATGATTGGACATCCTCTCGATTACTCTAGTACTAGTGAAGTGGACACCAAGATGAAGAAAGTGAGGTGGATGTTTCAAATCATGGATATTCTTCCAAATTCTACACCAACTCATGACCCCATAAAATTATCTCAAGAAGAAGTTGATGATCGTCTCCAACAAATAAAGATTGGTGATGCTGTGATGGAGAGTGAGAAGGAATCCTACCTCCACTTTTTCAAGGTACATACACCTATTCACTTTTGATTACAAGGAACTCCATCAAGTAAGTTGGGTAGAACATTGTATTGAGTGGTAGATGGTGCTAAGCCCATAAAGCAAATGCCATATAGAATGAATCCTAATTTTTCCAAGACTCGTAAAAGAAGAAATAGATAAGTTGCTTGATGCAGATTCATATTTGTTTGTGGAGAATTCGAATGGGTTTCTCCCATTGTGATCTCAATAAAAAGAATGGGAAGCTACGCATTTGTGTTGATTACAGGTGAAGCTCAATAAGGCAACAAAGAAGGATCATTACCCTCTTCCATTTTCAGATCAGATCTTGGATGAAGTAGCTAGCCAGAGTGCTATAGTTTTGGCAATGATGGATATAAAGCGGCTACAACCAAGTTCATATAGTAGAGAAAGATCAGTCAAGACCACGCTCACCACTCCTTGGGAACGCTTTTCTTATAGAGTTATGCCTTTTGGGTTGTGTAATGCTCCAAAGAACATTCCAGCGCTTTGATGAATAGGGTGTTCAACCCTACATCGGGACCTTCATCGAGTATTTCTGATGATTTTTACATCTATGGGAGCAAGTTGGACCACCTGCACTGATGGAGACAAAGATTTCAAAGGTTAGATGAAGCACAAGCCTCACTAAACCCTACAAAGTGTGTCTTTGGATGTTCTAAAGGTGTTTTGTTAGTGCATGTTGTATCCAGAGATGGTATTGGTACTGATCCTGATAAAGTTTCAAAAATCAAAGATTTACCATTTCCTATGAATAGAAGTAAGTTGAGATCATTTTTAGGCCATGTGGGTTACTATAGAAGGTTCATCAAGAATTTATTAAAGATTGCATGTACCACTAACCCAGCTTCTGAAGAAGGATGTTACTTATGAACCAGGAAACAAGGCGCATGAAGCTTTTGGACAACTGAAGGAAGCCCTGGTGTCTTCACCTATTTTGAAGAATCCAGATTGGAGCAAGCCATTCATTGTGTACACTGCGATGCCTCGATGCAAAGCACTAGGTAGTACTTTGAGCCAAAAGGATGAAAATGGGAATGAACATCCAATTTACTTTGGGAGCAGAAAATGAGCAGCATGAGGTAAATTATATCAGAATCGAAAAAGAGGCTCTGCTATCATTTTTGCTCAGTAAAGAAGTTTAGAAATTACTTGCTAGGGCAAAATTTATAGTTGTAATTGATCATCAGCTCAAATATATTGTCAAATAAGCCTAACCCATCGTGGAGGATAGCAAGATGGATAATTTTCCTACAAGAATTTGAATTTGATATTATAGATAGGCCAGAAAGAAGCATGTCAATGCAGATGCACTCTCTCGAGCCTATGATGGTTTAGGATCATCTTGTGATGATGATGATTTTCCCGATGCAAAGATTGTTCTCCTCGACACAATCCCTAGTGAATACATAGATATTTGGAATTATCTCAATGAATTCAAGTTTCCGATGGTGCCAATGCAAAGACTAAGAGAAAGATTACTCAAGCTACCGTCCATATTCTATTCTCGCATGGAGCATTATTTCGAATAGGACCTCGATGGACAAGATAAGAGGGCGATGGACGTGATCAAGGAAAGGAGCTGCTAGAAGAATTCCACAATGGTACATGTGGAGGGCACTTCTCTGGACAACTTACAACAAGAAGGATCTTGATGCAGTTATCACCGCCCACTCTTTTTAAAGATTGTTATAATTATTGTAAGACATGTGATATTTGTAAAACACATGGTAACCGTAAGACTTCATCAACTCCATTATGTCCTATTCTTCCACTCGGTCCCTTTGAAAAACGGGGAATAGACATTGTAGGTCCACTTCCAACTACATCACGTCAAAATAAGTATATTGTAGTTGCCACATTATTTAACCAAGTGGGTCAAGCTAGCCATTGAAAACAACTTCCATGGATGAAGTGGCAAGGTTCATATATGAACGCATTGTCACCATATTTGGTTGTCCATTAGAAATTGTAATGAGATCAAGGAAGCCACTTCATTAATGAGGTGGTAGAAGCCCTAGTCAATAAGTTTTCTATTAAGCACAGGAAGGCAACAACATACAAGCCAAGCACAAATGGACAGTGGAACTGAACAAATTTTGTGTTGTGTCAAATTCTAGCAAAATATGTAGCCTTACAGTACATAAATGGGATAAAAGGATTCATGTAAAGATTGTGGGCATATAGGGCAACATCAAAGTCAGCAACAGATACTCCCATTTCAAATGGCCTATGGCATTGATCCAGCTTCTTCCTATTGAGTTTGATATTCCCACCGTGAGAGTTATGAAAATGAAAGGATGGATGAAAGTGATTCAAGAAAAAGAAAGGTTGGTACATCTTCATTTGCTAGAGGAAATGAGGGAAATAGCAAAGGATACAAGCCATAAGAAGAAAATGAAGCAGAAGGAATACTTTGATCAAAAGATCCGATGGTCTCCATTTCATGTGAATGACTTGGTCCTAGTATATGATTCCAGATACAAAAAAAGAAGACAGAGAAAATTTCTTCCAAAATGGATGGGGCCCTACAAAATAGCAGCTGTGCATGAAAATGGTACGTACTGACTGGAGGAATTGGATGGCACTCCCATTACGAAATGGGTCAACCACGACAAGTTGAAGATTTTCCAAGCACCAGAATAGTCTACTCCGAGGACGGAGTAGAAGCTAGGAAGGGGGAAGATGTCGACACTAAAATTTTCCTCCATAATTTCTATTTCATTAATGTATGTATTAGGAATAGGATGTTGTTAAGTGTAATTAGTAGTAGCGTCCGATAGAAGATAACGGCGCCACAATGGTGCCGCCAATAATGTGGAGTATGGTAACAGTCAAAGTACAATAGGAATGTTGTAAAAAGTAAATATTTGTCGTAAGTGGTCCAAGAATGTTAAAATGTCAAAGTTTGGGTAATTAGAGAAGTAGGGTCTACATGATTAGGAATTAGAAATATTATATTGGTAATAAAGACAAGGAGTGAGGTCATAAATATTTTGTGTATTTTATTTGTAAAAATTCTAAAAATGTGGAACCCATGTAAAATGATAAGGTTTATCTTATCTTAATGATAAGCCTACATGTACATGAGATAAGAGTTAAGGTATGGAATATGATTCGTCAGAGTGGATTTCTTATCCTATCTTAGAGATAAGATGGATAAGCCTGGAAGTTCTATAAATAGAGAGGCCACCCCCCTCATTTAGCATAGAAAGAAGTAGTGATAAATATTGTAGGAAGTGTGCAAAGGAAGCCATCAGTTAAAGGTGTGTTGAAGAAGCCATCGAGAGGTGTAATTGTAAAGTTTCTCCCATAGTCTTGTTGAAGTACCTCATGGGTGAGATTGTAACAATTTCATGTTAATATTATAATTTACTTTGATATTTCAGATTTGTCATCATTCCGTCTTATCATAGTCGATGGTATTCTTGTGTTCGGTTGTTGTTTTGTTTCTAGATTACGTCCACCAAACTAAAGGCTGTGCATTAGTAAATAATCATAAGCACGAGGAGTTCCCTGGTGAATAATTATCATAGTGCTTAGATTGGTGATGACAGTTCCTCTTTTCACTCGACATTTCTACGCATGTGGCATTACCTTCAGTTCCTCGGCACTCACTCACTAGACCTATGTCACACTTATGTACACCGTGACTCGAGTTCTTCATGTTGCTACCTTCGCCTTTGTGGAGTGGGTGGACTTCAAGCCACGTCATTTCTGTCCTTCCTTAGGAAGGCACATAGTTAGTGGTGGGTGGCTCTTCTTCGCCTCTAGAGCAGAGGATCTTGTCATCTACATTCTTCTTGGAGACTTCTTAGAGCTGTAGAGTTCAAATCCATCCATGGCATCTTTTGCATTCCTCTCATCTCCCTCTTCTTATCTCTTCTTCTTCTTTCTGAGAGATTGCCTCTTTGTACATGAGTACCCTTTCAGGCTTGTCTGTGGCCAGGGACCCATATTTGGCATCTTTCTTAGATTAGAGAGTTTTTTTCTCTTGTGGTGGATGTTTTTCCCACTGGGTTTTCCTTCACTGCTTGGGACTTCTTCTTGTACATGGGTACCTCATCAGGCCTTGTGCGGGACCCATTTCTCATTTCTAACTTGCCACCTCATCCTAAGTTATGATGAAGGGGGTGTTGGTGTGTGTTATTTTCCACATCATTAGGTGATTCATCTCACTTAGGTGAGATTGTAGGTCCATGTGTCATTTAGGGGTCATTATGAGATTTCCTTATGTGTCAATCGCAAATGCATCAAAGACGTCAAAGACATCAAAGTGTGTCCTATGCATCATTGGGAGTTACACTTCTATTCAGGGAATGTAACTCCCCTCTCTACTTCGAGTTTTCATGATTGCAGCACTTTGGGGTTACTAAACACCTCCTATATGTACACCCCATTTGATCTAAGAGATAGAGGAGAGTTTTATGGCTTAACTAGGTTCTGCGCCATGTTTCAAATCTTTGACGCGCATTCGGTCGATGCTAGCTCCTCCCGAGATCTCTTCACGCTACCATTCACACGTTCATTGATGTGCACATCGTCCTCGTGATCCTTGCTTGTGGGTTTTCAAACCCTCTTTCAATTAATTTTTAAACCTTGTGGAATCAAAAACCTCGGGTATTTATTTATTTTGGCCCCTTTAACCCTCTAAATTTAGGGTCAATGCATAGTCTCCGAGTCCCACTTGTTTTCTTGAAAATGCGAGTGGGGAGTAATTTTGGGTGGTAAAAAGAAATGGTTCGCGCTAAAACCCTTCGAGGTAATGCGGCTTAAACTGTGAGCCAAACATCGGCTATTATTTTCCCACGTATAATGTTAACTAGGGTTTCAGATGGGGGTGTTCGCACGAACCCACTTCACGTGAAGTGGGTTCGTGTGAACACCCCCATTTATATATGGGAGGCACTATGCGGAGGAAATCACTTTCCTCCACCCGCCGCCTTCATTCACGCAAAATTTACAGGGCTTGATCCCACAACCAAAGCATGAAGTTTACACGAGCAAACCACAAGCGCCTGAGCCCACAACATAGACCCGCCTGAGCCCACAAACAAAGACCAGCCGAGCCCACAAGCACCCATTGTGCCCAACGAGCCCACTGAGGAGTGAGGAGGCCATTTGGGTATGCATTTTGTTGTTTTTTTGGTGAAAATGGAAGATCCTTAGCAAATTGCAAAAAATAAATGAAACCCTAGTTTTTTATTTGAAATCTCAACATAGAAAAATGCCACCAAATCTCTATGGTTGTCAAGAAAAGAAAACAAGAAAAAATGAAACGATGCATAATAATTTGCATAGTGTTATCATATGAAAACCACATTTTTTGAAATCCCTCAATTGTGGCTATGGTTGCTAAACCTTGGGATAAAAATATTGAATATAAACACTTAGTGTAACAACCGAGTTTTTCTTTTTCATTTTCTAAGTTTTAGGAATTATTAGATCTTATCAGTCCATCATTCATATTAGGGAAACAAAGAACTTGTTCCTTGGTTCCATGTTGATTGCAAAAAATAATTGGGTCTTACCTAGTAAATCTAAATTTTAATTTTACCTTGAAATCATGCAATCGGTACTTTCATGGAACTCAATAACTAATCTAGATTTTCTTTTGTTCCAAAATATTACAATACACCTAATTTGGTTTCACAACATACACAAACTTTTTCTAAACTCCATTTAAAATCCCAATCTAGTTTTCGATCCCTACTTGCACCTTATAAAGGTGAAATTCATAATATAATGTTCCTTTAAAATCACTATTCAAATCAATTGAAAATCATTTCATCCAAGAAAATTTGTATTCCCTCATTATCTTAGTGTGACCCTGAAGACCAATTTTTAATCATATATTTCATTCCACCCAACTATTTTCTTGAAAAATTGTCTGTATCATCGTTTCAATGGTGTAGTAATTTTGAATTTTGTTTTGTCATTGTTATGTCCTATTGGTTTTTTTTGGAAGTTTTTCTCATCTTAGACTTGAAAAAACCTAAAAATATCTATGTTCCTCGCTAAAATGAACATTTAAATATAAGCAATGAGTGTAAAAGTAAACTTCGACGAATGACGAAAAATGAAGTTCAAATACTTGGCTACGAGTACATATCTATTTTGGTCATTTACATCCCTAACATAAGTAATAGAAATGTTGAGCACGTGGAATTTACGAATGGTTGAAGGAAAATGTATTCCTTTAGGATACCATATTTACTATAGTGGGATATTTTAAGCTACCGGATTTCCATTGTCTATTCAATGCAATGATTTGGTCCTTGTTTATGTGAGATGTTAAAATTAATAAACTCATGAAGTCAGGACTCCTAACAGTTACTTATTTCATCAACTTGATCTCGCCTTAGTCTCGGGGTTAAGAAATACAAAAATATTAGTGAACCTCACAAAAAGATATGCTACGGGGAATGTGAAAATGAAAATAACACATATTTGACTATGTTGGCACAATCTTGGATAAAGGTGTAGAGAAAAGGTTCCTATAAATTTCCAAATAAGTTTTTCTTGAGATGATTTATATGAAGATATTTTCAATATGATCACTCTCATAAGAAAAGTGATGGGTGAGCCTACCATGAATATATATATATATATATATATATATATATATATATTTTGCAAGACTCAATAAATTGACTGCAACCAAAGTATAAGTGACAACACTTATGAGGCCTTGATCAATCTAGAATTAATGCATGAGTTCTACATAACTTCATGTGTAATCCATTTAATCATAGCCATAAATATTCGGACCAATGTATCATCAGAAGGAAAAGTCTTAGATGCTTGGAGGATACATGATTTATTTCCATAAATTATTCATAAGAATAAGAAGTTGAATTTTAGGAGAGAAAAATAATGTATTCATGACCTACACTTAAGAATCCCCTTGATGGGATTATAGGTCATCTTTTCCAACCTATCTTCATATGGTAGCTTACATACATTTGAAGTGAAATAATTAAAAATTTATTTTAGGATCTAATATCCCTTATGACATTACTAATATCAGTAGTCCTTACTATTTCATAGTAGTCATCCATTCATCTTGCTAAGTGAGGAATTCAATGAGAGTAGTAAAATGGAAGGGAAATGTTGTAATTCTTGAGAACTCCATTTGAATTTATGGATTTCATAATTTGATATAAATATCTCTTACAACAATACTAGATAGACAACTAGTAATTCTAGGCATGACTCAATGAACACTAATTTCATATATAGTATATACTATATTTAATATCTACTTTCCAATCCATTCCATAATAATTACCTACATAATTTGGTATAATAGCCTTTATTCAATAATTTTTAAAATCATGGTTTGAGTGAATTTTAGTTCAATGAGTATTACCATCTTTAAAAGATCCAACTTTGAGTATGAGAGAAATTGATTGAAGAGTATTATTGTTTTATTTTATTGTAATGAATAAAATCCATCCATGAAAGAAGGAATCTTATGCCTAACATTGAAATTAAAAATCATATTAGTATAGGGAAAGATGATGTCATAAATGGGGCATACTTTATTAATATCTCAAAAATTTGTATATATCTTAATGCCCCTAGTTGACTTACCAATTGGGACAATGTGGGAAATCTATCAAAGTTATCGATAGGTTTAACAAAATCATAATTGAAATAAAAATTTGGATTTCTTATTAGGAAACTTTAGGATGTATCTTTTTACTTTGCGTGTTTGACATCACGATTCACAACAATATTATGCACCATGATAAAAGTAGGCATATTAAACATATATGCACATAACCACGTAACAATATCTTGATATTTTATTAATAACCCAATATAAACTTTTTTCTCTATGAGAGTCGATGAGACACCTAACTCAACATTTTGGATGCCTCTCCAATGCCAATTTTAATATCATATTTCATTTAATAATATTGATACAATCCCCACAAGGAATCCAAAAGGTCCAATATAATCTCTTCATCACTATACAACGACTCACTTTCCCCAAATAAGCATGATATCTCTCAATGTAAAAGGGAATTTATTCTTACATGATGATATGTAGGTGAATCCACATTAGTTCCAAAATATATTTTTTATGGTTTCATTATTGCAAAGAGTGTCAAAATATACTCTCTCATATGGTGAATCAAAATGCTTTAACTTAAGACAACCAAGTAAAATTTGTAATTTTCTTTTGATAATTAATTCCTCCTTCAAAGCCCAACTCCCTATTTAACATGTTTGGAATGTTCTCGTGTGCAGTGAAGAACATTGTGAGTCATTTGATTGGAATAATTATCATGTTTCAGTTGTGGTTTCCTTCCACAACTATACATAAAGTTGTGGTTTCCGTCACTTTGCATAAAGCATTGATTTTTCAACCAACCTAGATTTTCCTTTTTATCGAGTCCTTGACCTTGTAGCATCTGTTTTTAATGTTTGGATGATAAAACCTATAAATAACTTCCATGTAAGCTATTAATATTTAAACCCCAATGAGCTTAAACCTCTTTTTTTATTTGTACTAGCATGTGGGTTTGACACAATACTTCTTGATTAAATCAAAGTATGGGTTATAAAATCATCTCTTAATGTGTTCAGATAATGTTATGCACCCCATCATTAAAATCCTTTGTCTTTACTACACATACGGGGAAATTAACATTTCCTATCTTCCCAATTTTCTATAGGAGTTTTCCATTTCATTGTTTTAAATAAGGGATCATGTGAGCTACTCATTTCGATTGTTATCATGTTTATATTCCATTTAGATTTTAACTTTTAATGATAATTTTGGTTGTGTCCAATTGTAGGCATCATGTCAAATAACATTCTTCTAAAAAATTTGTGTCCTTAATTTTAAGAGGTTGTGGGTGGAGGTTGTATATCTTAAATGTGGTTACTAGCTACTTTACAATGATATTAAGTTTTATATAGACATTTGAAATCATAAATTATTACCAAAATCTCTAAATGAAAACATTTAAATAAAGTCATGAACTTTTATTATAAATATTTATAATGTCATGAATTTTATTATAAAAACTTTTCCATGATTCGATTACGACTATAATGTCTTTGGTATCCTAATTACGTGCCCCAACCAAAATTTATTGTGTGATGTTCCATGTAGGAACTCAACAATATGTGCAATATGTTTCTTGCATTTGATTAGATTCTAAAAAAATGCATGTTACATTCTAGATAATTCATTCCTCCTTTAGTTCCATTAAATCTATGCAATTTCTTATATGTAATTTCTTATTTTCTAAATTATTTGCATTGAAGCTTGAAAATCATGTTTCTATTTTCATTAAAATAGGAGAATATCTTAGAAAAAAATTTTAATTAAAAGTACTATTAATTGAATTTTACTTTCATTTTTTTTATAGTCATGGCTTCTTCCACTCCTAATTTGTTTGAGAGGACCGATTTAGAGATTGCAAAATTGTAATCTATTCTCCAAAATCCAACTACAGTTGGGCAGTATAAAGCCCATTGTGAAAAAATATTGGTTGATCTTCGTAGAATAGAGACAAGTTTGAAAACATATAACCCATTTGATTCTGAGTCAATAAAAAAATTTATGGATTCATTAAAATCAAGTGTCTCAGGAGATGTAGGTTATAATGAGATTACATTACGACTTTCCGATAAGGAAGTCATTAAGAGGTCTTGTTGGAGTTTTTATGCAAAAAAAAGGAAAATAAGGACATATTATGTAAACAAATTTTCATGTCCCCTATGTGCCCCTTCGATTTATCCTAGATTTATGGCCTCTCAAGGCCAATTTCCAAATAATGACCAATTATCGTTATACTTCATAATGATGCTACATGTTGAGGTTCACTTAAACCTAAAGGTGAACTATTTAGACATCCCTAGTTATTTGGGGCAGGGGCGTGGCCGAATTAGCCATAGGGAGGCATATAGAAAGGAGGGAGCTCCTATAGTTGTTGACGTGTGATAGCTTGTACCAAGGCCACAACCATTCTTATCAGGCTTTTAGGATGTCGCAACACCTGTTGTTATGACTGCACATGAGGCTGCTATCGAGGGTCTTGCTGGAATTGCTCGTGAGACCCAATTGATATCTTCTAACCATGTGGGTCAGTACCTTCAGAGACATGATACTAGTAGTGGAGGTGCTAGTAGCAGTAGTGATGCATGCAACAAGGTATACACTCATGCATATTTGATTTCCCCATATGACTTTGAGCTAGTTATAGATCTCCCTTAGGCACGCTAGCTAGGACGCATCATGGTTGCTGACTTGTTGCATGCATAAGAGGTGATTTCACGACATTGCAGCATTCCACTATCGAGGTTTTTAGATTTTATAGAAAGCAGAGTGGGAGTGTAGCTTCTATTCGGGTGTACTACGCCACTGCTATAGATAGACTTCTTGTTGTTGGGATCGTCACACCTGATGTTCAACACATTTATGTTCCGGTGTGAAAATTAAACACCCAATATTTAATTAAAATTTATTTTATTTCATCATTACTTTACAATTTATTAGTATTAAAATTAAACATGTACTTCATGTGTTTAGGCTCCTGCTCATGTGTGGAGCTTCACGGCCCACACCATCTACCCGTGACATACACACATCTCTTGATAGAACACAACATGGATTTTGATGTTCTCGGGCCTGAGTGAGCTTGGCTCACTTGGTGACAATTTGTTGGTGTTGAGGTCATGGGTGGAATCCCATACATTTGGAGATGCATTCGCAGAGGTATAGAAGTTTGTGTTTTAATAGAATTAATATTTAATCTAAATTGAAATGTTAGAAATTAATGAACTTTATTCAAAAAACTTATTTATCAACTTCTTACATTTTTTTATTTATTTTCATAGGGATCTATGGGACAGAGATCTACACATAGTGTAGATACTCCCAATATCCACCTAGGGACAGATACTGAGGTAATCAATTGTACATATCTATTATATGATGTATTGAATTAATCAAGAAATTGTTGTAGAATTTTGCTTATAAATTTTAATATATGGTACATGCTATATATAGTTTATGACGTGTATATTCCTTTTTTTAACATGCAGGGTGCAACAGAGCGTAGTGAGGGGTTTGGCACTTACCCTAGTGCATAGAGGAGACTTCAATGATATTTTATAGATTTTAGACATTTTAGACATGTATATACGCATTAGACATAATTTTTGATATTTTAGACATACTTTTAGAGATTTTAGACATACTTTTTGACATTTTAGACATACTTTTAGAGATTTTAGACATGTATATAATCATTAGACATGATTTTTGATATTTTAGTAATACTTTATGTTACATTAAACCTTCCATGGCTTAGTGAATGCTTCTTTACTTATGCACTTGTCAAATATTTTCAAAATACATTGTTAGTATTAAACTATCTCTCTAAAACTCTATAGTAACTTAAAAGCTTGTCAAAATAATAGATTCCCTCTCTTTATCTATCCTCTCTCTTAAACACGGTAAATATGCACTCATGTGTTATTAATTGTGTGCGAAATGATGGAAAATGAAGTAAATGTAATGCAATACATTTCCATGATTTATACTATTTTAATGTAATTGTAAATTTGACTTTATTTGGAGATTTGTACTATTAAAACACCTAACGTAAAACACCTCTCTGTAAACCAAAGTCTTTGGAGATACAACTCGTGTCATCCTACCTCATAAAGAGTAATAAGTCTTCATCTACATTTGTAATATGTTCACTCACATTTCTACCACCATTTGTAATATTATTAACCTTGAGTCATAATATCTTTCAATACAAGTAATAAATGTATTTTGCATCTTTTATTATTAATTATATGTATGTGTTTTGAATGTTTAGTTTACACATTAATTTATATCAGAACTCTTTATTACTTTTAATATCAATCATATTATTTTTTTGGATTAGTTAAATTGAATTGATAATAATAATTTAAGGTCCTTACGAATTAGGTTTATCAAACCCTATGACAATGATGACAAAATACCTTATACCATATATGACAATGATGAATTAGATTTCTCAATGATGACAAAATACCATTTCTAATGGGAAAAATCATAATTATGTTTCAAATAAACCAAGGTCCATTAGCTATGATATCTCTACAATGGTCAACATTGTTATAGTTAGAACAAAAAGAAACACTTGATTAAGATTTTATTTCCGTAAAGCTTGACACCGTGAGGCATAATCCATGCATCATGAACCCATGATTTGAAGGTTCTCTCAAAGGGGACTCAACTAAAATAATATGCAACTAAAGTAAGTTGCTCCAAATAATTGCATAATTTATTGAATTTAAGGAAATGTAAAACATCAAGAATAATTATAGGTTATGACCACCACGACCTCATGAAAATATTTTGGAATGGAATTTTTTTCGTCTCTTCTTGCCTTTGAACTCCAAAATTTCATTAATTTCTCTTACAAAAATGACTACAAGAGTTGAGGAGGAACATTATAAATGGCTTACCTTCCTAAAGGGTATTTGATTAATGCAAAACAATAATTAGCCAATATAATAAAATTTCTAATAAGTGTTAATGGCGGTGTGACATAGAACCTATTAGGTATGTTAATATTTAGTTTAATGATGTACATGTACCTGAGTTGTCTTAAGGTATGTGGACTCACATAACATCCAAATCATGCAAACAATTGTTAGCAGAATGTAGGACCCAAAATTTGGCCCTAAGGAACTTCGAAATAATTATTTCACATCTACCCCAACATATTCCCATTTACACATAAATTGACTTAATTGTAAAAACATCCCGCTCAATTCCTATGTTATGATTCCATCAAATCAACACTTTTCATTTAGTTTAGCACTTTAGGAGCAAATTTACCTTACAATGAAATCTTTCACACAAGTTGTGTATATAAACACATACATGTTATTTATTAAGGGAATCTCTTAACTCCTTAGACATCTCAAGGATTTCATTCTAAATAAATCTAAGGACTTTAGGCCCTAATAATTAAAATATCACATAATCACATCCTTAGAGCACACCAACAAGTTACAAGTATACATAATTGTTATCCAATTTTACGCACATGGAAAAATTGGAAAACGCAGACCTTATTAAATCAAATCCGCGACATTGGTCCCAGGGACCCACTTTTGGTGATCAGGTGAGATCGCTCATTTTTTCCAAGAATGCGAGCTATCGAGGAGTTTGACAAGTTTATCTCGCTCGGTCGAGCTAAAACAGTGTCAAATCGGGAATAAAGAGACGAGTCATCAGAGGAGTTCGTGCCTTCTCCTAACTCGGTCATAACTCAGATCACAAGCCTTAGACGAGTTCATGAGTAGGAAATGTAAGTTCGGTTGTCCAACTTTGGCTTGTCATAGAAGAGTCTCGATAGGAGTGGAGGATGTTTCGATGGTTGGCTCATTGAGGCAGAGAAATGACGAGCTCGACTCGGTTTAATTCAACATGGAGAGATTGATGCTTCCTTGTTGGAATATGAATTCACAATCTCAGCCTCATTCGCAAAACTTGTCTCAAGATTTGATCGAGCTTCTTCCATGGAAGCGACTTTCCAAAGTGAAAAGGCGAGACAACTCAACTAAAACTTTATCTCGTCCTTCTACTACAGCAGCAAGATTTTACAACGACTGATCACGGCTGTCGTCCCATGCAACCAGAACATCAGGATCAACACCAACGATTCCTTGGGATCGCCCTGTGGCAGCTGTCGCAATTAACTCTCTCTGGAGGCGATTGTTTCTCTGAGATAAAGTTTACTTCTCTACCATGTAGCTGCTGCGTATAGCCAATTCAAATTGCTAAAAGTATGGTCCCATGTGGTGGACTAATGCATCGATTTTCATGGAACAGATGGTCTTATGAAATTTTTACAGATCCCGCAATCGCTTAAATTTGAATCTTTCCTGAAAAATTCAAGCGGCAACTGTTCAGGAATCAATATTAAAGCAGCATGTAGAGTGGTTAATTGAAGATAAGCAACGACTACATAAACTATTTCTGCCATTTGCCAACTATTCTCGAAAATTTCTACCTGTAGCTGCTTTAAAAAATTATCTACGCGGCTGCATGGGACCTCACAATAAGTGAAGGCACGATCTTGGCAAGAGAACGATATTTCCGCGCATGGGAAATATTTCACTTGATTTCCAAGTGGATTTTTATGAATGGCGGGCCAAGCTGAAAATCCCGCTCGCTGGTGGAAATTGCGGAGATAAGGAGCGAACTTGCCAAGGTTGCGCGGCAAAGCTGAGGCCGGGGCCCGTGGATTAGTTTGTCCAAGCCGTTGGACGTGGGAAATAAGGAGCAGCACTGCCAAGCGGGTTTTTTGTGATGGCAAACCAAAGAAGAAACTCCGCGCGGGGGAGATTTGGAGCAGCACTGCCAAGTGGAGATTTGACGATGGCAATCCAACATCAAACTTCCGCACGAGCCGTTTAAACGTGGTCCGAGTCTTTGGGCGAGTCACACGCAAGGTAAGTTGGAAAACGTGGAATGAAGCAGTTGAAGTGTTTAATCGGATTAAACGTGGTTGTCTGGTCGGCCGTTTTGTAAACAGAAGGTTGTTTGAAGGAGGTTTTACACATTCCGCATCCACGCATAGCATTCGGTGGTCGCGAGAAGCTCCTATACTTACACGATTCAGTAAACAAATATTCACCGCCATTACGATGGATTGAGTCACTGTTCGAGGTTTCATAGAATTTCCATGAACCGGGGAGATGAAGGTTTATTACGTGCAAGAGCGAAATTCGATTCATATTGCTCGGCATTGTTTTCCCTAGAAATGAATTGAATGCGAAGGCTCAACTCAAGATACCGGCCAGCCAAGCTTTGCCTCGCTAAGTCACTTGTTACTCGTAAATGGTCTCTCTTCGAGAAAACTGAGGAAGCGGAGCAGGCAATATTTATACCTTTCCATTATGTGCATTCAATCTGATAATAAAATATTCTTTTACCAGGAGTTCGGAAGAAGCTGCTTTTAACAATGGACGATTATATCAGAAGTTTCGAGCTTCGCTTTATCTGGCTTATTAGCTTTGATCCCGACTAAGGAAGAATTCATATAGTTATATCTTGTACATTTTTCCAAGGTCCTCTTGGCTGCCTCTCAGCATTGTTCAATGTATTTTTGAAGGACTCCTTTTGACAAGTGTTGCAAAATTGTAACATGAAGGATCTTTTAGTTTCGAAAAAATGAGTATATTGTATAGCTCACGCTTACACTATGCCATAGGTTCCAATAAGAGTAGCATAATGTCGATTGGAGCTAAGATTTCGTGGTGCACCGCTAAAATACCAAGGGGCTCTTTGGCCAAAAATCCCAGTCTTAGGGTGTCTATCGGACATGTTATGGGCATGAGGACTGTCATCATCATGGCGTATTTAGGTCTTTATTAATAATGGCATTTTCTCATCGCCTGAAGGTGCACAAATTGTATTATGCATGAAAGCTAAACATTCTTACTAAGCAAGTGTTATATGATATGAAGAACTGTGAGCATTGTGGTAAAACCATTCTTAGAGGCGTGAAAATGTGAACATGATCGAACAAATTCTTTTTATATTTCCCATGAGATACAAAGCACTGAGAATAGCTCAAGAGATCGACCGAAGATCAAAGAAGAGCTCAATGCGCCGAGCTAGTGCTTGAAGTTATAACCAATTGCATATAGCATAGACCCATTGTTGTTCAGGTGAGTAAGGAAATCAGATGTGCAGGATGGTAAATATGAGCTCGGTACATAGACATGTGTGAGTCCTTGGCTGAGACCGGTGCTTCGGGTTGATATGCAAACAAAACCAGGTCTTAATGGCTAATGGGAGCTTCCGTGGTGATGTTTCCATGCGAAGTTTGAATCGAGGAATGCATAAATGGTTTCGAGTTAACAGAGCGAAATGATAAGAATCAAGTTTGATAGTCCACCATTCGGAGGACTCAATGCAAAAGGGCCTGATCTGCGAGACGAGGAAAGAGTTGGTGGGAGTCAAAATCGAAAAGCTTAATCACAGGTTAGAGGATTGGCTCATCAAATTTGGCTATGTGCGTATTCTATCCACACATGGACCCCCTCCTCTTCCTCAAGTCAAACGGGTCAACGGGGGTCCCGACATTATGTTAATTAAATTAATATTTTTATTTAAATATTTTAATAATAATATTTATTATTATTATTTAAAATATTCTTTTAATTAATTGAGAAGACTTGGTCAACACGAAAGCAATTAATGACCCATGATGGAACCTTCTCAGGGTAGTTCGAACTAAGCTCGCAGATAAATACATCATGGGCCTTGAATTTAGGAATGTAATTATGACCATTTCCTCTTCTTTCTCACGTATTATTCTATAAATGTAAGTTGGAAGCTCATTTGAAAGGGTTCAAGCCAGATTGGTTGACAGAGATTAGACTGAGTTAGATATCTCAGGCCAGTGTATACTTTTCGAGAATCCTCTCTCTTACACCAAGTTGTTCTTGTGTGTTGAGAGAACTAGCAAT